>CANNZV010002414.1:23-99124 GCA_947561585.1 Caprella mutica
TTACTGTTTGATATTAAGACTTTTAATAATGAATATAGTTACCGAACAAGATGTATTTCTGTATCAAATATTTAAATCTGAACTTTAGTGTTCCAGTTGTAGAATGTAGATTCAAGAAGCTAAATTAGCAGTGTTGCCACACCAGCCTTATATTCCGTCACGATTAACCAGTTTAATATTTAATGTCTATATAATGAATTAATCAAAGTTTTGTATTTAAAAGGAGGATTTGTTCATTTATAATTATACATCAGCTAGACTTAGAAATTACATCTAAAAATGAAATGATTATTTATACTGTTCGTTTGTTTATTTTTTTTTTCAAAATGGTGGAATCTTCCATCCACAGTGGAATTTTTCACATCTGGCATTTAACGGCGGTGGAATCTCCCATGGTGGAATCTTCCCGGTGGATCTTACTGCGGTGGAATTTACCGGACACGAAATGGTTGTATAGTATGGAAGATTCATCATTGTAATGAAAAAATGATGGTAATTAATATAGCAATACAATAATTCAGTTAGTAAAACTATGGTAGTGCGGAATGGTTATTACCCGATTTAGTACATGAACAGTTAACTATTAGAGCATATCTATGAATATATTTAATGTTCTCAAACATAGACACAATAAATCTCCTAGATTAAAAATAGATTCAAGGAATAATAACTTTTTTCATGACTAATATCGAATACTCTCAGGTATCAGGAAGCTGAAAGTCTCATAAACAATATATTTTTTAGGAAATTGGACGAAAACAAATCCATATCTCATAGATTTGGCACTCCCTACGAGATATTGCATCCATGTTCACTTTTTTAGCACGTTAAAGAGTTTCGTTATTCTTCGACTGTGGAAGTGACCGGAGAATTTTAGCCGCTGTTATGTTTACTCAAACCAGCTCGTAAATCAATGGAATTAAAAGGCCGAGAATGGGTGACTATGGCTCAGATTTTAAAAAGTTATTTAGGGGAAGAAGAACTGCATTGTTCTGAGAGATGACAATGCACTTTGTGATGGTGTGAACTGCACTGCGTGATGGTGTGAACTGCACTATGTGATAGTGTGAACTGTAATGCATTATGGTGTGAACTGCACTGTGTGATGGTGTGAACTGCATAGTGTGATGGTGTGAACTGCACTATGTGATAGTGTGAACTGTAATGTATTATGGTGTGAAATGCACTGTGTGATGGTGTGAACTGTAGTGTGTGATGGTGTGAACTGCACTCTTTGATGGTGTGAACTGCACTGTGTGATGGTGTGAACTGCACTGTGTGATGGTGTGAACTGCACTGTGTGATGGTGTGACCTTCACTGTGTGATGGTGTGTACTGCACTGTGTGATGGTGTGAACTGCACTGTGTGACATCACTGAACTTTGTGATGGTGTGAACTGCACTGTGTAACATCACTGAACTTTGTGATGGTGTGAACTGCACTGTGTGATGATGTGAACTGCACTGTGAGAGATGAGTCACTGCACTGTGAGGTACGTGTCACTTCATTGTGAGTTATGAGTCACTGCACTGTGAGGTAAGAGTCACTGCACTGTGAGGTACGAGTCACTGCACTGTGAGGTACGAGTCACTGCACTGTGAGAGATGAGTCACTGCACTGTGAAGGATGAGTCACTGTACTGTGAAGGATGTGTCACTGTACTTTGTGATGGTGGAACATACCGTTTCTTATTATTTCTAATAGTAAAGTCTGTTTCATTTCTATTTCCTTGAGTAAACAATCTGCTCAAACACTGCATAATTTACATAATAAATCCCATTTGTCTTGTATTTCTATCCTCTCTATGATAACACAAATGAAAGCATTCTTAACAGCTCTTTTCTGTCGTTCTGGGAGTTGAATTTGGCCTCCACAAAGAACATTTTCTCATCCGAAAAGGCGATCTCACCAGCCTGCGTGCCATCTTTCATTGCATTCAAAAGAATCTTTGATCTGTCCAGTCTCTTCTGTTTCTGCAAGTCAGTGAGCTGTTGCATGTTGGTCATTTTGAAGAGGGACAACTTGAGGTCTTCTTTGACGATGGTTCTCACACTTTCTTCGTCGATATCCATACTCTTAGCCATCTTTCTCATGCTTCGCTTGGGGTTCCTCCTTATCCGCTCCCTGATGGATTGATTTTGGTTAGAGTGCGTGCAGTGCAAGGTCGTCCACACCTCGATCGGTCGATCACCTGTTGTCTCCAGATCTTGATAGCGTTTAACCGCATTCCTAACAGTCGATTTCGGTGCTTTTAACAGCTTAACAATCTCTGGGTTTGTCTTCCCGGCGCAGTGTAGCTGGATAATAGCCTCACGTTGGCTCATTTTTTACAAAAGACAATGTAAATTTATCAAAATTTAGACCTGGAACATTAAAGTATAAGATTATAGGAAGAGAATGAGATATAGACGGATAAATTTAGTTAATGAATAACATCTTTGATTTAAAAAATAAAATTTGATCGGGGACTTTCTCCGCACCCTGTAACTATTCTATCCGAAAAGCTTAATACTATCCGAAAAGTTCCATGTGAAATTTCGTATAGGCTTGGATATTCTGTACTAAAATTAAATGTTTTTGTATTTACAGAGTCTTTTTTTTTATTCAATAAAGATTCTCAATCTCATTAATTACTCAATATAAAATATCGCCTCTTTCTGAGATCACAGCGCCTCTGGTGGGAAAGTTTGTTCGCTTATATATCAACTTATGGTAGAATAACTTTGTATAGCGAATCATTTTTGAATAATATTCATCAAAGTGACAGTCAAAAAGTGAAACAATATTTTTTCATCAAAAATGTAAGTCGTATCACAATGACCTGAATTCACACGGAATATTCAAAAAGGAATTTAAATTTTATTCACGTGGGATAAAATGTCATTCAGCGTATTCTGATATTCAAAGCAATTGAGGTAAAACTCAACATAACCATATTGGATACCACGCAAGTAAGAGATAGGAATACTAATTCCAAATTCCTATTGGCAATAGGAATAATAATAACAGGCTGAAATGAAATATTTTCACAGTCAGATGAATAAACTGATTCATTTCTGTATGACATGTATTTTGATCTTCATCATCAACATTATACATTAATTAAGTTTAGATTTACAATGAACAATTCGATAGTAACTTATTTTGTTATAAATTAGAGGTAAAATGTCGAAAACGGTAACTAATGACGACAAAAAGAAATTTACCGAAATGGCAACACGTGTTTATAGATATAGACAAAGTTTATCCACTTTTAGTGCAATCCAAAAAACTTAGTGAAGCAATCAAGATTTAACCCATTTTTTACCAATGCAATAAATTAGAGTGTTATCAGCACAGTGTCGTTAGGAGATGGAAGCTATTAAAGGAAACAGTGAGGCGGTATATAGCATCTGATGCTGTCTGCAGAATTAGTCCTATCATCCTTCACTGCAATTTAGTGACTCATTGACAATCATAGAATTGGACGATGAAGTTACAGGAGGATGGAAATTTAGATTTCTAACTAAAATGTTTAGAGAAAACTGGAGATGTGAATGTTATTAAGGTGTATTCGTATGGTAATACATTAATTGATAATCAAAGACTGAGAATAAATTACACTGGAGTTGCAAGAGGCAAATTTTAGATACAAATTCTGGTTGAAGATACATTCTTGAGCATAAAATAGAATCAATGTTCTTAAATAATCTGCATCAAACACATTGATAAGGAAAATATTTTCGAATTTATCTAGGCTAAACACGAATTTGTTCAATTAATTTAACTATAGGTGTCTTAATGTCTCGTTGTTACCAGTGAGTTTCGTTGAAGATATAGTATTGAGATTTTGAAATACACAATATTATTAATACAATTCGGATAATTTACTCATATTTTATTCATATACTCTCAACGTTTACTGTCAAGTAAATCTAATATGTATTCAATAATTGATAAGTCCAATCAAGAAATTTAAATTCTATTCTAAAATCTTGTTGCTGTCAATTAACCATTAATTAAAGATCACTTTTCCGTTTGATTTCAATCTTCCTCGCAGTAACTTTAGTGAATAAATAATTTATTAATAATGTATTTTATTATATAAATTACGATACAGTTTCTACACCATTATATTGCATTGAAGATGTAGAATCCAAGCATGTAATTTTATAATGTTTAATAATGTTAACTGAAATTTTATATAAAACTAATTTGATATTGCCTCATTAGAACACAAATAGAAATAGATATTTAATTTAAACTTTAAAGTAATTTCAAACATTTTCAAACTGTGTTGCAAAAGATAATGGATATCATGTATCCATTTTGTTAGTAACATTTTTTTGGAATATAAGATATAATAGGATATGTAAGGTTTAATGAAAATTTTGAAATAATGTAATAATTATCATACAAAAACATATCATATAGATTGCATTGCTACAGTGAGCTGGTTTACACATTAACTGACATGATAATAAAATTGAAATATCTACCTTAATTAAAGATTACCACCGTGCATCTGTATGTACAGTTAATTACTAATTGATCCATATCCACTGCAGTGTCTCCATCTCTTCTCATTGAGTTAAAATCCATATTACATAACTGTCTCGTTAAATATAAAAAATGTGTTCCAATATTCCTATGTCTACAAACAGTGTCTCATAATGTATTATTCTCTATTCACTTGCTTTTTCTTGTTTTATTATCTGGTAATATCTTTAAAGTAACATAAAATATAAGGAGTTTAGTAAAAAATATTTAATTTAGCTACTTCACTAGATATACACTAGTGGCCAAAATATGAGGGTATAGGCAAGAACAAGTTATCTAAATCTTTAATTTCATAAAAAGTACAGAACACACTTTCTTGTAATTTTGCATGTATTTTCATATAGAGCTCATATTTATTCGTTTTAAATATCAAAGCATTTGGACAAATATTCTATTAATGGTTCAATATTTCATCTCAAACAATAAATTTTGCTCTGGTCAAAAGTTAAGGGTAGCAATCATAAAGTTTGAAATATTCACAGATTTTGGCAAATAATTTGATATTTTGTGAATGATTCTTTCCTATATCACTTCAATATATCTTCTACATCAAAATTATACTAATTTTGCACGATATAAAGGAGTTATTCATCTTCCATTCATCTTCCAAAAATGTCCATAATTCTTCCACATTTGCTGAGTTTCTTCTTTTTGTACAGTCTTCAAGTATTATCCAAGCAATCTCAATTCGATTGAGGTTCGGGCTCTGTGAAGGCCAGCTCATTTGAGCAATTTCTTCATTTTCAAATATGGTCCTAACTTTTTTATCTGAGTTGCAGGGTACATTGTTCTGCATGAAATTGAGTGGTTGATGGTCAGCTGGTTGTTGATAGGGGAAAGAATTTTAACGAAGGAGCTTTTTTACACTTCTCTAATAACTCCTCAGTGCAGAAAAACAATTGGACCAAGTCCAGCAGAAGAAATGATCCCCAAACAATCACACTTCCAACGCAGTTCAGAGTTAACCTTTGATTGTTAAGTTTGATTGGTACTTTCCCATTAGAACCGAAGATATTTAGTTTTCTTTTCTTCATCACTAAAATGTACTTTCCACTGATCAGTCGACCAAACGACATGCTCATGACAAAACACAAGTAACACTTTCCGGTTCTTTTAAGAGATTAAAAGCCTCGATGCAGGGACGAATGGTTGCAATGAAACTTGTTGAAGTCGAAGAGAAAAAGTAGACCGAGACACCGCACCACCAGACATGACACCTATTTCACGAGAGATTTGACAAGAAGTGTTGAAACTATCTTGCAAGTTTATTTGAAGACTTGCGTGATCCTCTCTCGGCGATGCTTTGGAAAATCTACTATTCTTCGGTTTGGAATCAACAACTCCATACTGCTTATGCTGAGCCACAATATGTCGTACAATCCTTTTGCCCCTTCATAGGGCAATAGAAACCTCTGGCAACGACAATTATTGGAGACTGTACTCAGTGAAGAAACTCAACAAATATGGAAAAATTGTGAAGGTTTATTGAAGATGAATGGAAGATGGATAACTCTTCCATATTGTGCAAAAATTAGTAGAGTTTGTCGTTACCTGTTCCCTCACCGCTCCGAAGGGTTTGAAATTTTCGAAATGTTGCAAGCGTTGAGGAGCGGTAGTCTTCCTTTCTACAAAGTTCACTACCTCTTTAACACCGCCCAGCCAAAATTTGGCACCGCTAGACGCAAGTTCGTGGACGCTTTATTCCGCCAGGCTAATGCAGAAGACCTCAACGGTGCTTCGCCAGCTTTGCCCGGGCGGTGACTGAACGTTGCACAAACTTTGGCACAGCGTTGTTATTTTCATTACGAGTTTGTGTGTCGAAATTATGTATCAAAATATAGAATATGGGCGGTACAATAGCGGTGCACCGTTGAAGCCGTCGTTGCTATAGAGTTGGCTTTACGGTAGAAAGAGGCAGAGAGCGTTGGTTTGGCAGTATGGAGATATGCGACCTCCATACCAACTTCAAGCCAAAATTCATCACAGCAATGAATCACTGCTTCAATTTCTGAGGCCGTTTCAGCAAACTCGTGTCCGTGATTCATACGCTTTCAACCGCCATATCAAAGTTTATGCAAAATTTAATCACCGCCCGGGCAATGCTGGCGAAGCAGCGGTGGTCCAGCATTCAAGATTTACGTATTTGTTTTTATAATGGTGCCAAAATTTGTCTGGGTTTTGTTGCGGTAGAGAACTTTGTGGAGTGGAAAGCTACTGTTTCTTAACGCTCGTAATCTTTTGTTCAGTTCAAAACTTTCGGATCGGTAGGTGTGAACATTAGCGGTGGTCGAGCGTATACGACGTTGACTGAACTGGGGCCAATTTCTGGTTAGCGCTAACAATTTTTTGTTCTCGTATCAAGAACGCTCTAGCAAAGTTCCTCCGGTGTGTCAGGCCTTCAAATGATGAGCCTCATTTATCGATTTAAATCAGAATTTCTGATAGATTTCATCCACTCAGCTCCGTAACGCTCGGGTTACCATGGTCGGTTTTCCCTTACGTACGCGGTGACGAGCGTTGTCGAAATTCGGTTTATTTTCCCTCCGTTCAAAGAACGCTCCAACAAAGTTCTGGTGGTGTGATCTAGGCTTTAGATATCCTTCTCTATACATCGAAGGAAGCCTTACGTTA
Organism: Caprella mutica; assembly: GCA_947561585.1. Taxonomy (NCBI): domain Eukaryota; kingdom Metazoa; phylum Arthropoda; class Malacostraca; order Amphipoda; family Caprellidae; genus Caprella; species Caprella mutica. The sequence goes on from CANNZV010002414.1 coordinate 7,195, forward strand.
AATAAATTAGAAAATTAGCAATTCCTCATGCTATACCAGATACTGAAAAGATTTTATTCGATAGCTTCAGATATTTTCTATTTGATTAGAATCAGCAATTAGTGATGTTAATCAGCCCCCATCGAAAATTTCATGAAGGTTTCGACAGTTGCTGCATGTTCTCCAATTAAGAGTGCATTATTATGCACCCAAGTAATAAAATAAAAGATTAACAGAAAGATAACGAGAAAATGTGAAAGAAACAACTGTCGAGGCCCATGGTTCATCTATAATTAGTTTGGGTGACTATCATAGCATAACCAACAAGATGACGTTCACCCGTACAGCGCATACCTTCGCCGCCGCATACAATCTTGACCAACTAATAATTTGCCTTGAGTTAGAAATGAACTTTACCTTTTCCCGTTCACTCTCAAAATCTGATCAAATGGTTCCTGGATATTGTTTCAGGGAATTGATTAAATACTATTTCAGTTATAAATGACCTTGACCTTTGAATTAATTAAAATTAATGAATGACAAAAAAACGGTAATAAAAAAGACAAAATGTAGGAAGCGGCAATTTATACTTGTTAAGTTTTCAGAGAAAAATTATATATAACTTTTCAAAATAGTTTCATTTTAATTTCTTTTACTATGCAAAATTGAAGACTCCATAAAAGCTATCCTGACAAGAGAGGTGGAAGACTGAGATCGAACTGTAGATACGTTCTCTAGGTTCTAAACTCCAGCAATCAAATTAATGTATTTATCATTAGCTTCTTCTCCTTTCTACCACGTTAAAATATTAATATTGCCAACACTACTTCCCGTTATGGAAGATGGTGCAGAAGGGATATACTGTTCAATGCAAGGTTTTAGATGTAGTTTACAAATTTAACTATTACACAGTTCATGCAAATGAATGTTTTATTGAGCAATGAATATGTAAGCTAATTTTAGGAATTTGTAGAAATCTCTTTGGCAATGCATCGGTAGCCTAGGTGGGGCTTTACTTATACCCATAGTATATATTCTACTTTTTATCTTTTTTTTCGTTATAGCAATTATTAAAATATTTGAACAAAAGCCAATTTAACCAAATAAGCCCTTATATTAATCGGGGATATTATGAACATTGCATAATTAACTAACTATTGACATTAAAATTTGAAATAAGGTAAATACGCAACAGCTGATGTGACACAGCAGCCGATAGCTAATTACAAAAAGATGTTTTATCATAGATATGAAGTTTGAACTTCTAAAGCCGAATATTGAGCATCTTTTCCTACTAGCTATCAGCTACTGTGTCATATTGGCTATTGTGTATTTACCTTAGTTCTTGCCCCTCAAAAAAATATTTCAAATTATTCATACTCTCTTAGATACGACTGTTGTAAATAATAATTCAATGATGGTCTTACTAACTGATAGTATGGAACGGCTAGTATTTCTGTCAATAATTTAGTGCATAAAAAAATTCGATTGATATTATATCAAAGGATGCCTAACAGTTGTTCGTGTTGTGTTATTAGTATAATGTAAATAATGTAGTTATTATTTCATTAGATATTGATATGCAATGAGAGAAATTACGAGAAATACACGACTAGCGTTATAGTTTAGCGCAAAATTTTTATAAATATAGTTATTTCGTCGAAGGCATGATAGTTCAAATATTCTTCAATCGAAATGCAATTTATTTATTAATAAGTTATAGTTTGATTCGTGCTATCTTTCAATATTCAAAGATAATTCACTACTTGGCCTCTAAATTGTCATAAACTTTTCACTATTTGGCATTTTTTCCCAATACTACAAGAAGGCGGAGCTTATCTTTTGCAACGTTGTCAAATTTCAAAATTTTGACTGAAAACTCCACGGTTTTTTGCCACTAAAATTCAAAGTGACCTCGTTAATCGTTTCCCTGATAATACATATTATTAAATCATTTAAAACAAATCAATAAGAATTATTAACATTGATCAATTTTTATATCAGTAGAAAGTAGGTATCTTTTTAAAGAGAGTTATATTTGTAAGTAAATTTTTAAGTAAGTAATTTTTAATAAGTAATTTAATTTTATATTCATTTAAACCTATTGCATATGAAAGGGTTGCTAGATTTTAACCGATTGTCCCTACGGCTCACCTTAAAAAAACTCCTTTGTTGCAGTCTCCATCCTGATATCCTGACTACTTCCATCGCCTTCTCAACCCCTCTTCTCCTCTCACTCCATTTCCATGTTAACACTAGCTATTAACATATTAGGAGGTGAAAAATTAATTGCATGGTAGCAGCCTTAGTAACGAAATCTCGAAATCTCGAATCTAATAGTAGTTACTCATGATTCGTTTGTAATCGGTGATGTGGCAGAAAACGAAGATATAGATTTTCACCCTCTTATCCAATTAGTCAAAATGAGCCATGTAACTGGGTGTAACTTCTGGTGATGCAGGTCTGCCTGTCGAAATAAACTAAGGTGCATGCTATATATTAATTTTTGCTGGAAGACCGAATCAGGTGATACCATATGAACCGGTCGTCCAGCAACACTTTCAAAATAATTTAAATAGGATTCATTTAATTTAAATACTCTATTATAAAAAATAAATGCATATAATCGAGTGGAAAAACTAAACCATATTTGTCTAAATGCTTTGAAATTTAAAAGGAATATTCTTTACAGAACAGAGAATAATTTTGGTAGTATTTCATCTCCTTTATCTGGTACATTAATAACTAAGGCTCGGACATTGGGGCATTTATAAGTTAAATGCCACTAGCGCTCATAATGCTCTTAACGCTATAAACGCCCCAAAATGCTCCAAATGTACTCTGGTTGACTTCTATTGCGCTCCAAGATTGAGTAATGTCAAATAACTGTATCATTCTTACCGGGTGGACAACTGCACTTTTAAGTGTATTTAATGGTTCATAGAGCTTAAACGTGAATGATAGAACTAATTTCACATAGTTATCTACCAGTGATTGCTGAGACAGTTTATTTAGGTAACATTAATAATTCATACATTTCTTTCCCCATCCTTCATATTACCAATAATTAGTTCGTATAAATATACTAAAACTAAAAATAGATTAAAATACGAATTTGATATTGATAGAGAGATAGCTTCAGTGAAATAAAAGGGTATGTGTTTTAGTCCTATTGCCTAGGTACAGTCAAAGAAACTGTATCCGTATTTATTTTTTGATAGTTAACAAATTTCAAATGTTGAAGAGAAATCATATTACAGGTAGAGCTCGTAAAGCTCGGGCAAAAAATATCCGTTCTATAAGGGCCATGTAGCTCTTTCTATGACATCTTTAAATTATATGGATTAACAAATATATTCTATGTCTACCATCAATCTAGTCATGCATTGATTAATTTGATTATATACACTAATGAGTTAATGTATTGGTGTTCAGTTTTTTTAATGATTTAATTTTGTTACCCTTTGATTAGAAAAGTTCTATACAAATTAAAAAGAGGTGTAACTATTCTAATAGTAACCCTAGATTTTCACGTAATTCATATCTATTTAGTTACAAATATCTTTGTTTTATTTTACATACCTTATTTTTTCGTACATTTGTTTGAGTAAGTGAATACTGGGTTGAATGTTTCGCAAGGCGTAGTGAAGAAACCAGACTGAAATATTTCCCGAATTGACTCCTGTGCTGACCCTGTCGCAAATAGTTTTAAATCTTTAGTCAAGAAAAATAAATATTTCATGTTTTTAAAATTACGTGCATTTTTAATATAGATAGCCTATATATTTGTTTGTCAATGTAACATTTTAGTCATCCATTTTTTAATTAATTCTAGTTATTTTTCGTGCAAATTTAGGGTAACTTTTACCACTTCACCCTAAAGTCATATGTGAACTGCCGGCAAAATTCGAGTTCAGTTCTCTAGACATCTTGAATTGCTGCGTTTCTAGCCCCAATCTTTCTAGGCGTTTTGACATTGTTTATAAGTAAGTTTCATATAGTGTTTATTTTTAATTCTTTTATTACAGTTAGATACTTACTGTTTAGGATGAAATTTAAACTTTGTTAGATTCAGGGGTAGTTTGCAGTTAACGTTATATGCCCCATTTGCGCTATATATGTTTGCTTACTTTTTCTGTGTCGCGTAACAATTTAGTGTTTCTCAATAGAGTCAGCAACTATTCAAATTTTAAGCATTGTTACTTTTATTTTGTAGGAATAATTTTGCCTTTAGGGTTTTAACGTAAAAAGTTCAGTCTAACATAAAAATAATTTCAGAGAAAATAATAGCCGTGCTCTATATTCTATTGAATATTTACTTAGATAATGTTTTTAGAAAATAATTTTACTACCTCAATTTTACCAGTTGATCTAAGAGTAGCTATATTTTAATAAATAATTATATGCTTTTACCTTACTATTTTAGCTACGACTAGTTCATGTATATTTCTTATATCTTATTTTTATTCATGTGTAAACTGATTGAGCTTGTCTCTTTCAGTTACTTTGTACATCCTGGATTGGCAATAAAGTACTGTTTTCCCCATAACCTCATTCATCCTATTGGGCACGGGAGCAAAATACACGAGTAGCTCGTGATAGTAAGACCACTAGGGAAACATACGTCGAAATTGAGGTAAGCTAACTTTGTTTATATATTGCAATGGATCATACAGAAGCACCTATTCAGCCCAGGCGGCAAACAAAACCTCTCAAGGTCCTTGAGTCAGAATTTCTTACCACTGAAAGTAATCTAAATTTGGTCCTAATGAAGAATACTTCCGAACTGAATATAGTCGAAACAAAAGAACATGGTTCCTTATTAAAACATTGTTTCAATGAATATCGCATGTCAAATAAGAACCTAACTAAATTCCTCCTAAAGCAAGGCTCGATGAAAAGAGCATCTGACCTTAATTCTGCCAGACATGAAATGCGCGAAGAATTCAACGAGAAGTTCGAAATAATTCAGGGTCTGCTCAGACAACAAGAGGAGGAATTAATGAGCGAGTACGACAACGTCAGTTCGTGCCCTACTAGCTGGAAAGATACTCAAAGCGTGCACGAAGTTACCGTCGCAAGCAAGAGAGACGAAGCCGAACAGATCGATGTCACCAGCGAAAGACAAGGAATCGAAGAGCATCCTGATGAAGCTCTTCCATCTCATATTGCCGTTATAAGCCAGAGATCTGAAACCAACCAGTGTCTTGAGAAAACCCCGCCACCTCAGATTGTCGTCAGGGCGCCATCAGTGATGGGCGAAGACATGATGCGTAATCAGTCTGGAAGATTGTCTCATCTGAGATGTCCCTCTCCTTCCCTGAAGGAAACGAGAGTATCTAACGGACCTAATGAAATCACAGTGGGGAGGACGGTCGACACCAGTACAGGGCAATGCATTCAGAGACCGACTCGAGGACGACGTACTTTCAGTGATTACATGGACAGACAGCAACAAGGAGATTTCTTTCATCCTGATAATTTTAGAAAGGTGCTTAATAACAGAAAGGACTCCGTGGTTCAACTAGAGAGGCGTGATCATGTCAATCAGCCCGTTACATCTACTAATCTACAGGAGATATTAGCTAAGCAGCTTTTAACTAAAGACCTGATCAAGGACTCTATTGAACCTTTTGATGGAACCTCATACCGGTACTGGTCCTGGATTCAGCAGATAAATCAGAGAGTCCAAGCATTGTCGCTCACCCCCAGTGAGCACATACAAGTTCTGGAATCCAATAGCACAGGCTTTGCTAGAAAAATCATATCGGATTTTAGATTATCGTGTGGAAGCATCAACCAGGAAAAGGCGGACGAGATGTTCGCGATCCTTGCAGAAAGATTTGGCTCAAACTCTATTGTCGCTAAGGACCTCCTGCATAAGTTGAAAAAATTCCCCGTTGTAAAACCACCCAACTTGGAGAGTACTCTCCGAGAGTTGATTGATCTATGTCGTCTAATTCAGTTCAATATGAGTGAGACTCCGGAGCTGCAATTTCTGAACATTTCCAACGGTGCAGAGCTTGTTCGTGAGAAGCTTCCTTCATTTATACAGGACCGGTGGAGAAGCTCAGGGCAACTCTACGAGGATCAGAATCATGGACGACATCCTCCCTTTGAGGTCCTTATAAAATTCCTCAATGGTCAGGTTCGAGAGCTGTCGAACACTAATTACAAGTTTGTTTCTCATCCGCAGAGGAACTCCACGTGTGAGCCGAGAGGCCAAGGAAGAATTCTCTCCACTAAAGTTGAATCAGAGGAGACACTCACGGAATACAAAAGGTATTGCTTCCTTCATCAAGTTGAAGGTCATCATACCTCTGACTGTAAAAAGTTCCAGGGGCTGCGATACAACAAAAAGAAGAAACTGATAATGGAGAAGAAATTGTGCTATTTGTGTTTGAATAAGCACATGATGGCAAGCTGCACCGAAAACCCAAAATGTGACAAATGAGTCGGAAGACATTGCACAGCTATGCACAGGAATTTAAACACAGAAAGGGTCAACGATTATTCGAAACCAGAGAAGAGAGCGCTCTGTGTTAATATCTGTGGGATCGAAAACGTTTCAGTAAGCTGTTCAAAAACGCTGCTTGTTGACGTGTCGATGACTGATGTCCCAGAAAAGATCTTGAGGTGCTACGCTATTGTCGATGAGCAGTCAGATTGTTCCCTTGTAGATCCCAAGCTAGCTGCATTCTTCGGAAAATCGTACCCAGTTCAAGAGTTGTCTTTGTCCACAGTGAATGGTTGTAAAACTGGGGTCACTGGCATGGTTATCACTGGCTTATGTGTCAGAGGAATCAAAGAGAAGAGATCCATAGAAATACCTCTGGCCTATTCCAACTAATGCATCCCTGACACCAAGAGAGAGGTAGCAACCCCTTCAATGATCAAGCGCATCAAACACGCTGCTCGCTATGCTCGTACTTTCATTCAGCTTGATGACGATGCTGAAGTACTTCTCCTCATCGGTCGAAATTGTAACGACGCTATGCAGACAGTCTGTTATACGAAGAGAGCTCCATTCATCCATAGGACGTCGTTGGGATGGGCTGCTGTTGGAAGCGCTTGCGAGGGCCTCCTCAATCGAAGTTGCTTTAAGACATTAAATTTTTTTTTTTTTTTTTTTTTTTTTTTTTTTTTTCAAAAGGCCCCCTGCCAGAAGAAGCAAACCTTCTTTAAATAATTAAAAAAAAGCTATTATCTTTATTAAGACAATGAACATTAAAAAATGTTCCCTAAAAATTTCCATCTTGCATGAACATTTTCAGGTCAATCGCACCTTCCAGGCACCAACTCTAAAGGAACAAGCCATCAAGAAAAATGTTTTCCAGGAGTTCAATGATGACACAAACGACAGCCTCTCTGTGGAAGAAGGGAGGTTCATGAGGATAATGGACGAAGGAATAACAGTCGACGAAGACAGAGATATAGTAGCTCCTCTTCCATTTAGAGATGGTAAGGAGCTACCAGATAACTAACAGGCCGTCTATCACAGAACGAACAACACACTGATGCGTTTAAAGTCTGATCCGAAAAAGTTGGCAGATTGTTATAAAGTCGATCCAATCTAACCTTGACGCTCACCACCTAGAAAGAGTTCCTCGTGATGAGATAATAGTTGAAAAAGGAACAGCGTGGTGGCTTCCAATCTTTCCCGTCACACAGCAAAGGAAATAAAAGACGCGCTTGGTATTCGATGCGTCTGCACAGTATTCAGGTGTCAGTCTAAACGATGTTCTTCTGAAAGGACCCGACCGAAACAACCAATTGAAGAGCGTTTTACTTCACTTCCGAGAGGGTCCAATTGCCTTCATTGCTGACATTCAGTACATGTTTAGCAATTTTAGAGTGACAGACAGAGATAGGGACTTTCTCCGATTTTATTGGTTTGAGGACAATTCACCTAACAAGAAACTGGTAGAATACCGTAGTAATTCTCATATCTTCGGCTGAAATTCGAGTCCAGCTGTGGCGAATGTGTGTCTACGATACACGGCGAAGAAAATGGACGATTCTAGTTTCTCCAAGAGATATATTGAAAACGACTTCTATGTAGATGACGGGCTTTCATCCAGGAATTCCGTTGATGATGCCGTCTCTACACTGAAAGAAGCAAGAAACGCTCTCTCGTTCCACAATGTGAGGTTACACAAGATACTCTCAAATTCTAGAGACGTTCTATCTGCATTCCCAGAGAGCGAGCGAGCAAATGGTCACCACGACTTCTCAAACGGAGAAATACCTTCAACAAGAACTCTGGGCGTGTTATGGAATCCGGAAGAGGATGAGTTTCTCATGGAAGTCAACCTTCCAGAAAGGGAGTTCACGAAGCGGGGACTACTCGCGATGATCAGCTCTTTTTTCGACCCTCTTGGTTTCGCCGCCCCTGTGATCCTCGCTGCAAGACTCATTCAGAGGATGATACTTCCTCCCAAGTCAAAATCTAACCCAACGATAGAGAGCTACGGATGGGATGATCCACTACCCATGAAGTATAGAGAGATTTGGATGGAATGGAAGACTACCCTTAACGAATTAACAAAACTCAAAATCCAAAGATGTTATGTACCTATCTCGGGTTACGTAGACAGTCGAAAGGAGCTTCATATATTTTGTGATGCTTCCAGTGAAGCCATAGGCTATGTAATTTATATTAGAGCGATATCCCCCAACAACCTTTCTCATGTCTCCTTTGTTACAGGTGGCTCCAAAGTAGCTCCTAAGACGGCAATCACCATCCCCCGTCTGGAACTTTGTGCAGCTCTAGAAGCTGCACTGACTACTAGAAACGTGCTCAGAGATCTAAACTACTCTTTCACTGTCGTCAAATTTTACTCAGACAGCCGAGTAGTGCTGGGATATCTCTCTAATAAAACCAGACAGTTTTCCAGCTATGTGACGAGGCGAGTGAGGATTATATCAAACCTAACATCGATGGGAAGTTGGAGATATATAAAGACGACAGAGAATCCCGCCGATCTCAGCACTCGACCTCAATCACCCAAGAAACTTGCCTGTTCTGTGTGGCTCACAGGTCCTAGATTCCTCATTGAGACCAGTGGAGAGTCTTACAATCATGTGGATCTCTCCTTTGACAGTTTGCCGGAGACTGTGGAAACAATCACCACCCTAATGTCAAACACAGCACCGCTTCTCGAACCATCGAGCATAACTGTAATGGGCGAGAGAGTGAATTCGTGGCCGAAAGCGTGCAAGATAGTAAGAATGGTTCTAAACTTCAATGCGCAAATCGACCGCTCGAAGCAGAAAAGACAGATCAAGCTGGCACCCAGACAACACTTCAATGGTCTAGAAGCTGCCAGGAAAACTCTTGTAAAGATAGCCCAGCATGAAGTTTATGGCGAAGCCATCAAACACCTAAACAAGCACAAAAGTCTTTCCGATGGTCATGCTATTGCCAGTCTGTCCCCATTTATAGACAAAGAAGGGATACTGCGCGTGGGAGGAAGACTGCGCAACACATGCATTCCTGCTGACTGCAAAAATCCAGCTCTACTACCTGAGAAACATGTAATCACAGAAGTAATCGCACGCCATTACCATCAAAGTGTGAGCCATCAAGGTGGCCATCTTACGCACGGATCATTACGAACGGATGGTTTTCATATCGTGAACGGCAAGAGGTTCATTGCGAACATGATAAAGAAGTGCTTTACATGCAGGAAGTTAAGAGCTGAAACCATGTCTCAGCAGATGGCAGACCTGCCAAGGGATAGAGTCGAAGAGGTACCCCCTTTCACGAACGTTGGTTTAGACGTCTTCGGACCCTACCACATCCAAGAAGGCAAGAACACCAGAGCTGGCACGGCACTAAGAAAGAGGTGGGCCTTGATACTTGTCTGTCAGGCGTCTCGTGCTGTCCACCTTGAAATGCTGCCATCGATGGATACTAGCGCATTCAGAAACGCGCTATCACGCTTCATCGCAATGAGAGGAACCGTTAAGGTCATTCGCAGTGACAATGGAACGAATTTCGTCTCAGCAGCGAACCAGCTCAAGTCTGAAAATCGAATTAGTGTGGAGGACCTGCAAAGAGAGCTGTTGGATCGCGGAACAGACTGGAAATTCAACCCACCACGTGCCAGCCATTGTGGTGGCTCATGGGAAAGAAAAATCAGTTCCCTCAAAGGAATCATCAACGTGACCTTATCTCTCCTCAACAAAAGGGTTCTTTCTGGAGATGAACTGTTGACCTTCCTGCAGGAGGCCGCTGCAGTGGTTAACAATACTCCACTGTGGAACGTTTCTGGTCACCCGGATGACCCGGCCCCTCTTACTCCTGCCGCTCTTATCACCATGAAGGAGTCTAAAGATCATCCCTCCTTAGAACAGTTCACTGATCACGACCTCCTGGCCTATGGAAAGAGGAGATGGAGACGTGTTCAGTTTCTGATGGACCAGTTCCGGCTGCGTTGGAGGAAAGGTTACCTTCAGGAACTGCAAGCTCGTTCGAAGTGGACCAAACCCTCAAGAAATCTGGAAGTAGGTGACATCGTGGTGGTGAAGAACAAGATTGAAAAGCGAAACAATTGGCCATTGGCTAGAGTTGTTGAAGCAAAGAAGAGTAGCGACGGAAGAGTGAGAAGTGTAAGCATCAGATTGGCATCTTCAAGGATCATGATCAGATCAGTTCATGATTTAGTACTTCTTGTCCCTAACGAATCGGAGGAGTTATAAGTCCAGTTATACTAAACTGGAAGTGGGGAGTGTGCTGACCCTGTCGCAAATAGTTTTAAATCTTTAGTCAAGAAAAATAAATATTTCATGTTTTTAAAATTACGTGCATTTTAAATATAGATAGCCTATATATTTGTTTGTCAATGTAACATTTTAGTCATCCATTTTTTAATTAATTCTAGTTATTTTTCGTGCAAATTTAGGGTAACTTTTACCACTTCACCCTAAAGTCATATGTGAACTGCCGGCAAAATTCGAGTTCAGTTCTCTAGACATCTTGAATTGCTGCGTTTCTAGCCCCAATCTTTCTAGGCGTTTTGACATTGTTTATAAGTAAGTTTCATATAGTGTTTATTTTTAATTCTTTTATTACAGTTAGATACTTACTGTTTAGGATGAAATTTAAACTTTGTTAGATTCAGGGGTAGTTTGCAGTTAACGTTATATACCCCATTTGCGCTATATATGGTTGGTTACTTTTTCTGTGTCGCGTAACAATTTAGTGTTTCTCAATAGAGTCAGCAACTATTCAAATTTTAAGCATTGTTATTTTTATTTTGTAGGAATAATTTTGCCTCTAGGGTTTTAACGTAAAAAGTTCAGTCTAACATAAAAATAATTTCAGAGAAAATAATAGCCGTGCTCTATATTCTATTGAATATTTACTTAGATAATGTTTTTAGAAAATAATTTTACTACCTCAATTTTACCAGTTGATCTAAGAGTAGCTATATTTTAATAAATAATTATATGCTTTTACCTTACTATTTTAGCTACGACTAGTTCATGTATATTTCTTGTATCTTATTTTTATTCATGTGTAAACTGATTGAGCTTGTCTCTTTCAGTTACTTTGTACATCCTGGATTGGCAATAAAGTACTGTTTTCCCCATAACCTCATTCATCCTATTGGGCACGGGAGCAAAATACACGAGTAGCTCGTGACAACTCCCTAAGATGTTTCCCGCTATGCTAGTGCCCCTGTTTCTTCCACAGAAGTAGAGATTATTCTTCTTATTGAAATATGTGGTCTCAGATAGACGATGAAGGGTCAAAAAATTGTTAAAGAAGTAATGGTTTTATCTTGTTAATATGAGTTAACTCTCACATTCTTACAAAACTTCAACAACATGTGATGCTAGAATTTTATGTAACATTATAGACTCTATATAGATTCCAATTATTATATGTACTGCATACGTTCGTTTTGGTTTCAACATTTATTGTTCTTTTTCTTATGTTTTTTCAAGTATTGGACAATACTTATGGGCCTCACATATTTGCATAATGATTTTTCAAAATGAATTATTTATCGATAAAAATTAAAGATAATTCTTGTGTATATTTCATCCAAAAACTCTTCAAAGAACAAAACCTCGTTAAAATTCTTACTTTGATAAGTAACACGCTTTTTTTTTCGGTGCATGAAACGCTCAAAAAACTGCCTGAAATGCACCAATAACTGTTCTCAAATGCACTGATAAGTGCTTCAAATGCTCCGATAAGTGCCCCAAATGCCCCAAATGCTCTTTTCTATCGCTCCTACTGCACATTTATAGCGTTACAAGTGCTCGTTTTGACCGCTACTACTGCTCTTTTTTAAGTGCCCAATGTCTTAGGTCTATTAATAACTAATACATAGCATATATAGGCATATATATAACATATTTATCAATTAAGAAAGCATTTGCGGAATAAAAATATTATGAAATATTGTAACGGATATCAAATTTTCCATTTTTTGACTATTTTCACTATGAAATTAAAATACTTCCTGAACGCTTTTGAAATATTAACGTACATTTAAAACTATTTCTCAATAAGAATTGTATGGATGCATTGACATTTCATATCGAATTGTGTAATTAGCTTACCAATTATTGGACTCAGATTGACTGAGAGTAGTTGACAAACTACGTTTATCACTCCTACTAATTCCTTCTTAATAATATAGTTATCAATATTTACTCAATCTTGTAAATAATGTAAAACTACTATAGAAATTTTTATATAGACTATCTTAAATAATAATGTTTCATATCAGGCTGATATATATAATGTAAACAAAAATAATTAGCTTATTAAGATCTGCCGATTCCACGAGCCCCATTTGTGCGCAGCTCTCTTTTCCCTCGCTTTTGAGTAGTTAAATGATTGTTATTGTAGAAATACATGTAATGATATTAAATTATATAGTTTAATATTGTAATAATTATATTCAGATTATTCATGAATGTGATTAATATCTTATATTTAATCAGATGTTTTGTTCTAACAATTATTCGAACAAAGCACGCACAGACACTCAAGGTCACAATAAAAAATTAATATACATCAATTTCTTTCATACTTTCTCGAATGAGTTAATTCTATTATCAAATACTTTAAAATACATTAATTAATCTTTTTGTCAATTTGTGAATTTCTGAAGCAAGTTAAACTATAACATTAAATGTAAATATTTTTTTTTATTCTCGCCTATACGTCAGCTCAAGAGGTGAGAACATTTAGTTAAATTGTGTAAAATATATTTTCAATTGCCCTACTAAAACTATATGTGTAATGAGATACCTTCTAAATTCAACCTATTTATATTTGTTTAGCTTGTCTTGATAAAATTGATTTTTTCCGTTATTTTCTAGTCATTAGCATAAATGAAGCACATTCCTCTAGATCAGTGGTTCTTAAAGTATTTTTCTCGCACACTCCTTGCTTTTCTCAGGCACCCCCTGAGTATTATATTGCATTGAAATAGATAGATAAACTACATTTGGAATATATTTGGGAACTATGATTTGAGAATTAAATATGCAAATTGAAAAAATAAGGAAAAGGATAGTTTTACTTACATAAGGTAAAATTATTTTGTTTAGGTGAGGAAAATTAAAATCCATTAGAAATTAAAGAAAACCATATAATTTGTGATAATAATGCAGTATATTGCATTGTAATTATATTAAAAATCGATATAAAAAGGTACAGTTTTTGTTTACTCTTTGTTTCAGTGTTAGCATATAGGACAGAAGGAATAAAAGTTACAGGCGCACAAAACGAGAAATCCCACATTCAAAGATGTGAAAAAAATTATCGAAAGCCACTATGATAATTCGGTGTTCATATCACAAAATTTGTACACTTTCATAACTACCTCATATCGCAACATTTTGAGGAAAATATACTTCATATACCCAGTTTAAGAACCACTGCTCTAGATACAAGGAATTATGACCCTTATTCACGCCGAATTTTTTTTATTATTATAAAAACTATATATCAAATAATGTGAATAACCAACCGGTATTAGTTACAGCCTTCCTTTCAACAAATATTCTCTCTACTTTCCCGTATTCTGTGATATATGGCATAGGTCAATCACACAGCATTCTCTCCAATACTTATCCTACAAACTTGAACATATGTACCTTATTAATTATCATTGAACAACTTAAGTGTTGTACTTTCAGATAATCTATGATAAGACTTATTAATATATTTTTATCAAAGAAAAAGGTATTTAATTTACCCTCTGTTTGTAGTTTCCTGTTACAATAAACCTATGATGTCAATCATTGTAGATAATGACTTTTCTGATTGTTTTATACATACATTATTAAATTTCGGTATATTAAAGCTTTATAAGTTATATTGAATATAAATGAATTAATCAAAACCAGAACAAGAAGTATGTTTTGAAACATTAATAATACTTAATACCTCTCTTTTCCAATCTTTTGATTTAGCGTATTTCTATGCCTAAGTTTTTCAGTTGAAAATATACCCTTTTGATGTGCCATTAAGTTTCAACTTGCAAATATTTCTACTCTCGTAAGATATTCTCAAACAGAATTGGAAAAATATAACATTTAAACTACAAGCTTTGGAGCAACAAACACTTATTAGAAGGAATATTATGAAAAATGAATTTTATATATATAATGTTAAATGCGCTATATTTTACCGGTTAAAGTTAATGCGTTAATTTTCACTAAAACTGATTTTGAAATGATGACACAGTATGGAAATCATCATCAAAATGTATTTGGTTGAATTCAAATTGTGTAATTAGAATTTAGGAAATTTATTTTTCACACAAGAATTGAAAATTATTGATTAAGAGTAAAACTGAACATTTTATATCAAACTGAAAAATATAGAAGATGGAAATTGAACAGAGTAACACAAGCTTCAAATCTGCGCAAGTGAATGATCCATCTAATTGTCAGACCTTTTACTGACAAATGTAAGATTTTTCCCTTACTTCATTTGTCCTCCAACTACAGTTTATGGATCTTGTTTGAAAGTATTTATTATAATTATTCTATTCAGCATCATCACTCGGTATTATGAAAGTTTTTTGAAATAGGTTGTACAAATTCCACATTGCTAAATTATGTTTTCTTCACATTTTCTATGTATCAAAACTTACATGAATGCAGGACTCTCATCTTGAGATAAAATTCCTTGTCTTTTTCTAATTTAATTTTTGTCAAGAGTAGAGTGCAGTCTATTTTACTTAAACTACACCAAAATAAATACGAGATGTTCTTTTCGAAGCATTATTTAGAGACATCTCATCTCAATCTGATAGGACTACATTCACTATAGAGGGACTATCTTAAACTCGAGGAGGAGAGTCTTATCTCTTATCTATTTGCTATAAATTCATGGAAATGGAAATTGTAGCCGTGAGCTCAGTTTTAGATTGTCTGTGCAGTTTCACGTGAAATATTCAAAAAGAAAACCTAATTCAAAAATTTAGTTACAAAATATCCAAAAAATGTCATGTTATTCAGCACTGTGCTAACATATATCCAATACTTGGCAATCCAAAACTACAACGATGAATTAACAATTTATGTTCAAATAATTCACATAAAAGTGCCGTCTCTACGATAATAATTCACGCGACATCCACAAAGGAATAAATTGTCTCTGGAAAACAAGTGCACTGCTCCTCTTCTTGTCTGTTTCAATTTACTGAGAATAGATGGAGACTATAGGTATCCCTGTATTTGAATATAAGTATTACTCTTTAAAGATAATACGTAAATATTGCACGTACTGCTGTTATAATATGATAATAATCATTTTACTCAAACTAAACTATGTGAATGTAGAGTCAATTTAACTGAATTGAATTACTATTTCAAACCCGCTATTAGTTCAATCTATTTAAATTGATGTGAAAGTGCAGAGTAAGTTGGTGTAAATCTCGTACGTCTGGCAATCCAAGTGAGTTATTTCTTTGAATGGTTATCTATTTCAGTCCTAATTTAGTAAATTGAACGCACCCATTCTATTTCAATCAGTTGCGCTTAATGGATTCACTGGTCAGTAAAAGGCACATTCAGTGAATTGAGTAATAGTTTGAAATGTGTATCGTAGTTTGATTGATTATAATGAAGGTGAGTTCTTAATAAGTAAAATAAATATGCTATAAAAAAATCATATTTTATTTATTAATTTATTAAGGAAATATTCTTATATCTGAAATTTTTGGCTTTATAATTTTTACAATTTACTTTTATATTATATTATTTAATCATTTACCCCATTGATTCAATATAGCTACTGTTCATAATATTTAAAAATTGAATAATTAACTTGTAATGAATAGAAACTTTTTCTATTGACCTCTCATAAATTTTTGTTTCTTTCAACTGAATTACAAAATTATGAATATTTTCAGTTTATTTAAAAAAATACATAATCTAATTAACTTGTATATAAATCAATCTTACATTCAAACTTAACCCTTTAGGGGACATTTCCAAATAGAAAAATGTAAATATGTCATGTTAGTAGGTATATATGTCATATTTTAAATATTTTTATTTTTCGGTGTTCGTTTTATATTTGATTTAAAACGTAACTAATGGGATTTAGATATTATTTTCATTATATCTTTTACTGAACATCTGAAAGATAACGATGACTACTATTACCTGCATAGTATGAATATATATATTAGAATGTAGATAAACAAGTATGTTAAATAATAAATGACAAATATATATATATATATTTCGTACGCTTTTATTGCCCGCTAAAAGTTTAACACTCCATGCAAGAACATATTGACCTCCAATATAAATTAACTACTTTAATTAATGGTTCATATTTTTCTTAACTCGAGAAAAAATGTATTGACAAGTAAAGTTAAATTTATTAACAATTAAAGTATAATATATTCACAAAATAATTTTCGCGTTATTTTTTTTTTCGTATTCTCCTAACAGCTTTACTAATTCACCAGGAAAATATTACCAGTGTTCGCTATAAAGCATTATAATAAAGCTATAGAGTTTGGTATATAAAGCATTATAATAAAGCTAGTGTTTGGTATATAAAGCATTATAATAAAGCCAGTGTTTGGTATATAAAGCATTATAATAAAGCTAGTGTTTGGTATATAAAGCATTATTATAAAGCTAGTGTTTGGTATATAATGTATTGCAATAAATTCAGTGTTTGATATATAAAGCATTATAATAAAGCTAGTGTTTGGTGTATAAAGCATTATATTAAAGCTAGTGTTTGGTATATAAAGCATTATATTAAAGCTAGTGTTTGGTATGTAAAGCATTATATTAAAGCTAGTGTTTGGTATATAAAGCATTATATTAAAGCTAGTGTTTGGTATATAAAGCATTATATTAAAGCTAGTGTTTGGTGTATAAAGCATTATATTAAAGCTAGTGTTTGGTATGTAAAGCATTATATTAAAGCTAGTGTTTGGTATATAAAGCATTATATTAAAGCTAGTGTTTGGTATATAAAGCATTATAATAAAGCTAGTGTTTGGTATATAATGTATTGCAATAAATTCAGTGTTTGGTATATAAAGCATTGCAATAAAGTCAGTGTTTGGTATATAATTCATTGCAATAAAGTCAGAGTTTGGTGTACAATGTATTGCTTTAAAGCCAGTGTTTGGTATATAATTCCTGGCTGAATTTTGGAATCTGATCCGTGAATGTTTTTTCGAGTGGAAATGAAACTTATTATTATAACAATTCTGTTTCCTTAGAATATTTCTCTCCTTCTTTAAAATAGTATTATTCCAAAAACATTAATATTAAGAAAGAATGTGATTCATTGTTGTTCAATAGTCAAATATTAAATAGTTTCATTTATTAAATTATATTATTTAAAATATTCAATTAATTTGAAATATCATACAGGTAATTTTTAAGTTAGTTTCAACATGAATTATTTTCACATTAGTCACAAGTATCTAATATTAGTCGCAAATCTCTCCCAAATAGTCACACAATCATACATATTTCAGCTCTACCTACAATATTATTTTCTCATTTCCCTTCCATTCATTTCACGCAAAGGTTCTTCTTTGAGAATTCCTTGTGTCCTCAGAATCTGATTACATTTCAATAGCATTTTATTTGCACTTCCAAAGAACTGACATTAACATCAACTTTATTCTTTGAGTCGACACAAAAGTTAAAGCTTCATAACTTTTTGTGGCAGTGGATCTCGAGGTTTGTATCGCCTATAGTGTCAAAATATTCGAACTGTCATTCAAGGGCATGGGATTCAGATCTGATAAACCTTTGTAACTTATTCGGATGGAAGGAAAAGTTATTGAAAAAACAAATAACTCCTGAAATTTAGTGATTCTTTCATTCGAAGTAAATAGTAATTTTAGTTAAACTAAAAACATTTATTTATTTAGTGCTATCTATCATTTGTTCTAATGAAACATTTCACATTTTACAGACACAAATTAATTAAAGGAATTGGATATATAGAACCAAATAATTGATTTAAAATGATGGAATTTTAACTTGTGAGAAGTTAATTATTTTTAATTCGATTTAAATAATAATTTATGCTTAATAATTTTCCATGAATAAATAATTAGAATAAATAATTGTTCAATTTCCTCTCCGCAAAACAGTTTCCGTTTCTTGGCGATGTTTCCTAATAGTCGGATGAGGTGAATATTAGGGAATGTGTAACAAATAGATGTAATTTATTTAAAACTGTGTAATTAACTAAGCAATAAACTGTACAACAAACTATATAATTAACTGTGTACTAAACTGAAAAATAAACTATTTAATGAACTGTACTTATGAACAGTATACAAACTATAATAAATTGTAAAATAAACTGTTGTTATATTCTGCCAGGTAATTTATTTCGTCACCAATAAATTAAAATAGTGATCCCTGTATTTGTTAAAAAAATATTTTAAATTATTTATTACAAGGATAGTTAAATTCAAAATATATGGGTAGAAAATAATCAAAACCATTTCTAGTTTTATAAATATAATAGTAATAAATAGTTTATTTGAACAAAGCACATATAGTACAAGAAAAAATACAAATTTTACAATAAGTATAATTGTTTAAATCCCCATGGTAACATGTCAGCAAAAATTTAATTTTGTCATTTGCTGACATGTTTTCCTCTGGAAATTTGTACACAAAATGTTTCATTATCCTATTTATAATATCAATAACTTTTTTTTATTTGAACTAAGTTGCATTATTTCTATCATATCGATATATTTTATAGAATACAATATTTATTTATGTACGTTCATGAAACAATCTCACCAAAACTTGTAGCCTAAAGGCTGAGTCAAACGATTAGTTTTGCGCTGCGTTTCAAAAACGGTTTGGCCACTGAGAAATCACTTTTGAAAGATAATTCTATTAAAAAGCCAAGAGGTGTCACACCGGCGGTTCAGCCGCTCAACTGAGAGCTGCATGAGTATGTCAGGCGGGAGGCTTTTAGGCGGTTTGATTTCCTGGATGAAAAGCAGCACTTTCTGTTCAAATTTAATTTTCAACATAACCGAGCTCTGACAGCCACTCGCAGACACATAGACTAAGTAAGACGATTGGTTTAGTCACAGCGAAACAGCCACGTTTGAACCGCGATGAAACCGCCTATCTACATTGCGCTTCAACCGCCCTTGTTTAAATACCACTTGTTTGACTGGGATATAAGTGAGGACATGCGTTCCAACAGCCTTGGTAGAACATATAAACCGCCCATGTGACATCCCCTGCCGTTTAAAGCTTATGGCATACTATGCCGTGTGACACTGCAGTTTGCCGGCACCGCGTCGCAGTAGCGGCAAACCGTTTTCCCGTCAACATGTACGATAGAAAAATATCTGACAGCGGCAACAGCGACCGAGCGCGACGTCGGTTACTCTAGTAAATATGTCACGTCCCACAGGATTTCACATGCCGGCGGGTTTTTTTCGCCTCTGTCGCTGGCGGCAACGATTTGCCACGTCTAGTATTAGTATGTCATCAGCCTAACATGGGTTATGGAGCTATATTTCAAAAGCAGTTTAGATATTTAGATACCAGATAGATATTTTTTCAAAACTAGTAATATTTCTGTTTTTTGCGGAAGGCTCAAATTGGTTGTCTCTACTGTGAAGCACCTGAACAGCAATTAAGATTTTTATGGAATTGATATTTCCCCCTGAATAGGACATTTAATTCCCAAGAAAATGATACCAATTAAATTATTGTACTTACAAGTAATATACATTTAAAACAGTGTTCATATTTTTTCGAGCAAAATATTGAAACCTAAATAGGTATCACTAAGTCAAATAAAAGTGTATCAGTAATGTGTATCTTACATTTTTAACGGAAGCCATGCCTGATTTTCATTTTAAAGCATATCGTTTTACCAATGTAGTTTACAATTTAATTAAGTCATAAGGAACTGTGAAACTTATTAATTTATTACCAACATAAAGTAAAATAATTTATATGAAAATATTTCCGAAAATGAATATCTTAATGTTTTGTATAAATATAATATTTTCTGAAATAAAAACTACAGTCAAAATAAAATTAATGAAACTTTTAACCGCTGAGAAAATAATTTTATTAGAATGAACATTTATCATATTATTCTAATTGTAATCATTAATTCTAGCTAATAATGTTGTTCATATTTATTGTCAGGTATTAATCCCATTAAATTACTTAGGTTGAAGTAAATTGGATTATATGATAAATTATATTGTCTTCCTATACTTTCATTGGAATTATTATCAGAACTGTGATGTGTTGCAAGAACATTTTTGTGTCTCTTGCTCACATTGGAGTTGATTTTAGAGGAGAAAACTCATGTTTGCATAAAATAGAAGGGAAAGTAATTGTGGAGACATAGAATAGAGTGTGGGTCCCACCCTTCCATTCTGTAATGATGAAAAAAAGAGAGTAAATGCAATAGAGAAAAATATATATTTGTGTGTTTATGTAAATAGTTATAATACTGACTACGATGATATATTTATTTCGAGATCGCTTTACCAACTAATAAATATGAACACATGAATAAATGATATTATTATTGTGGTTAGACGTTTTCTTGTATTTCTGTGTATCTGTTTTTCTGCTGTTTTGCATTCAAAGTAACAATTAGCAGCTTAGAAATCTCTCTCTGAACTCAGAGAAATCAAAACAAATTAAACCAAAGGAAGGGGAAAATGAATGTAAATAGTTATCACTAGAAGCTTTGCATGCATTATTCTATTAAATTAAAGCCTTTGTTTTAAAATGCAGGGGAAGAAAATTTGATTTCTATCACCGAGTTCAATGTTCACATTTTGTAGATGACCTTACGGTGAATTTAGAAGAAAAATTTGGAGAACGGGGAAAGAAAATTATTTATAGTCAAGAAGCTGTAAGACAGTTAGGAAAAAATGATAAATGTGTCTACAACAAGAAGTAATGTGTCTACAACAGGCTCTGACAAAATGGTGGGTCTGGAAGAATTTAATAAATGGAGAGACACGTACCTTAAAAACTTATTCTAGTGAGGTGTTGCTTGTGTCAATTGATAGAATGGGTTAAGATACATAATATTATATGAAATTTGAGACGGTTCACCTTCTAGTATATCATTTTAAGCAATTCTAAAATGAATTTCCGGCTAAACCTTTTTTTCTCAGAACTTCGTTATAAAAAGCCCTCAAAAACATGTATGGTACAAAGATAGAGCTCTCTTTTCTTAATATTCATAATTAGGTAACACTTTACATATCATTATATATCAAAAGCTTTTTAATTGATCTCATTTTTTCCAAAAAATGTGATCTAACATTATTAGGCCTTCTCTTGGCTTCTATCTTCACCTGGAAGAGTGATTTGAACTTTTTGATATTTTGTGAATATTTCGAAAGGGAAGCCATGGAATGCCATCAAATATTTATCTTAACTAGATTACTCCATGATACAAGCTTTGTTAAAGTTTCAACTACATGGGCTTTACACTTTCAACGTTGGAATTCTTTTAATTTCTCGATCAGATATCAATTTTACAACAAAATTAGGTTTGGCCGAATCAGGGCGTCTCAACTGAATTAAGCTCCAATAAGAGATTAAGCACTTGTTTGAAGTATCGTATAAGCAAGACTACACATTGGTGAATACAAAAAAATATGAATTAAGCTGATCGGAGTTCAAAAACTGCATGATGTCATCTTATATGAAAATAGAGGTTTGGCAGGAAGCGACAATTGTTTTCGTCTAAACCCGTTTTAAGTGAATGCGCTGACATGTGACATTTAATGGTCAATTTTATTTCAAAATGTATTCAATACTGGATCTATACGAACTGTTCATGTTACAAATAAGTTTTTTTGTTCCACTCACAGGCTTGAATGATTTCTAATAGCAAAGGATAGGTTTCATTCTGTCAAACCCAATTATTTTGCAACAGAAGATGTGAATGAATATGGATTCAGAATTCTATATGAGAGAAAAAAAATAGAGTGTTCACTCACACTCCTCTCATTTATAGAAGAGAGGAGTCACTCACACTTCTCTCATTTATAGAAGTGATGAGTCACTCACACTTCTCTCATTTATAGAAGTGATGAGTCTCTCACACTGCTCTCATTTATAGAAGAGAGGTGTCTCTCACACTCCTCTCATTTATAGAAGAGAGGAGTCTCTCACACTCCTCTCATTTATAGAAGAGAGGAGTCTCTCACACTCCTCTCATTTATAGAAGATTGGAGTTACTCACACTCCTCTCAATTATAGAAGAGAGGAGTCTTTTCACACTCCTCTCATTTATAGAAGAGAGGAGTCTCTCACACTGCTCTCATTTATAGAAGAGAGGAGTCTCTCACACTCCTCTCATTTATAGAAGAGAGGAGTCTCTCAAACTCCTCTCATTTATAGAAGAGAGGAGTCTCTCACTCTCCTCTCAATTATAGAAGAGAGGAGTCTATCACACTCCTCTCATTTATAGAAGAGAGGAGTCACACACTCCTCTCAATTATAGAAGAGAGAAGTCTATCACACTCCTCTCATTTATAGAAGAGAGAAGTCTATCACACTCCTCTCATTTATAGAAGAGAGGAGTCTATCACACTACTCTCATTACATGTGTAACCCTAGGCAATGATTACCAAGAAGTATTATTTACAATTTACGCCACTTTGTACCAGTTATTTTTTTTTTGAATGCTATTGTACAGATGTATAGTTACAATATAATATATGTATGATAAGGAAGTTCAAGAAAGTTATAGTATTATACAATATATAGTGTATATTTGTTCAATCCAGTAAAGCACGGTCACGAATTTCCGTCTTGAACTAGCTAAATAGTACCCTAGTCACGATTTCTTGGGGTTTTAGTCTTCGATCCTAGCAGGGGGTTATCGAAATTCCCCTTTCTATAGTTTTTCTCTTAGTAGAGAAGAATTTCACTATGTTAAATTTGGAAAGAGACTCTATAGGCATAGTTAAGCCTATAGCTAGTTAGTAGTCACCATGAAATTGAGACGAAAATATAGAGTTAGTTTTTTTTTTTTTTTTTTTTTTTTTTTTTTTTCAAAAAGGCCCCCTGCCAGAAGAAGCAAACCTTCTTTAAATATTAAAAAAAAAAGCAATCATCTTTATTAAGACAATGAACATTAAAAAATGAAAGATAAGCTTCTCTGCTCTACGACCATGGCTCCGACCATCGCCAATGGTAGTGGCCTCCAACCGACTGTGAGGTGCCTATAGCAGGTCACAGGGCAACACCCAAACTGCGGTCATCATACTTCTCCTTGACTGACGTCAGGATACTGAAAGCATACTGCCCCTCAGTTAGTTATACACGATATAGCGTATATTTGATGCAATGTGAGCACCGTCTCGAAATACCGGCTTTGAACTAACTAACTAGATTTACTCTAGTCATGAATTTCTAGGGTTTGTATTCGATCCTAGCAGGGGGTTATCGAAATTCCCCTGTCTATATATCTCTGAATCAGAGAAAATTCCACGATGTGAAATTATTGGAAAGAGACTATAGGCATATAACCTATAACTAGTTAGTAGTTAACTGGCTCACTTAAAAACTATCAACAAGGTCAGTATTCAAGTACTAGGCAAGATAAGTAATTTTTTAAATTTTATAATAACGGGCAAAAGTGGCTAAAATTGTATATCCTATAGAATTAAAAGAAAAGCTATAATAAAAACACTTATCTGTATACGAGAACATCTAGGCTTGAATGAAAACCGAATTTAATCGATCACAAACACTGTACGCGCACAACTAGACTTTAAGTATAGGGGGGGGAGGGGGGGCAAGCAGGAATAAAACACACATGTTAACGCGCCGAATGCAGGTGGACATCTCATAAGTTGGCACCTCTGGAACACTCTAGAATAAACAAGAATTTCGATAATTAATTAATTAAATTAGTAGGGTTTAACGTCTGCTTCGGAACCAAAGGCCATTTCGCTGACGTCAAGAGGAAATTAAATACAAGGGACTGGAAGAAGTGGCTCCATGAACAAAGTCACTTGCCACCGTCGGTAACAAAGCTGATGGATGCAGTAAAGCTACTCTGTGAATGCAGTCACTTACCAAGGAATGTGACGAAAAGGAACACAAGCACCGGTGGCTGCACTCACGGATGGAAAAAGAAAATGAAGAGGTGATAGTAAATGAAGCCTACTAAACTACCTAACACAAAAATCGTAGTTGAGGAGCATAACCTTAGCGCTATCCTCCAAAACTGTAAGTAGCGTTAAGAAAATGATTAAGATGGTAAACATGAAAAAATACAGTCCATAATCCAAATTACAACAGTTCGGGGCCCAAGGGGCGCCACAACCCTTCCCTTCCATTCACCACAGACAGTTTCAGGATAGAGCCCCTGGGGGGCGAACCAAATAGTTGGGAACTATCTATAGTGAAGGGTAAATTTGGACAAATTATAATTAATAAGTATTTATTGAATGAAAATCGATTTGTCAATAATTATATTCAAAAATTTAAAAATATTGCAGTTCGAGTAATGTAAAGACAAGAAATTATCCAGTCATAATTTATTTGTATAACATTCAATTAAATATTACGAATATTAAAGCATATTTTTATATCATTAAAATCCACTTTAATAATATTCATGTCACAAAGATGAACAAAAACTGATTTTCTGTATTATTAACAAAATCTCATAATTTATAGAGTTTATACCTAGGTTTTCCGGTACATTAGTATAGAGGATTATAATTGACTTTATAGTGGAACCAGATTTATTTAGAGTATCTTCAGGTAAATTTGTAACGGTTCGGGGTTTTTTCGTTGGAATTATTAGTAGATTAAAAAGATATACCTTTCGAGTCTCAAAATATTCTGGATTTTGAAAGGTATAAATGGATAAAAATTTCTTGTAGACTTGTGGAATATTTTTGCAGTTCTTCTATATTTTTCGGCCGATTTACCACATATTTTGTGTATAAATAAATTATCTTGTTGATATTCTTCATGATATTCAAGAGAATCTTGTTGATGAATAAAAGAATCTAGTGGATATTCAACAGATTGTTGAAAAAATTTATATAAGAGTTTAAATGTACAATATATCCTTCTAGATCTTCAATATAATCTAGTAGATTAGATGGAGTTTCTTGTAGATTGGTTAGGATTTGTAGTACATTTGTTACAATTCCTATTATAGTGGTCCTGATTTCTATTACATTTCCAAGTTCAAATTCCTGTGTTTCTAAATGATCTGTTTGGCTTTGTAGTAGACTTTTCACGATTTCCAATTCAGTTATTTGAGTTTCCAGAATATTTAATTGGTTTTCCTGTGAAGGGGTTTGGTTTTGAAGGAGAATTGTATGATTTTCCAGTATATTTGTTTGGTTTAATAATGAATTTGCTACTTCTTCTAGTACCATTGGACTTGGAGTTACTACATGTTGTACATTCTGAAACGAAATAAAAAACAAGTAGAGATAAAAAATTATAACTATCAGCGATGTTAGAGCACTGATCCTAAATACTTAAGACTGAAATTTTAATTTTCTTCAATTTAATGATTTAATCTTTAATGAATATAATGATAAATAAAGAGAGCGCTTATTTAAATGAAAAAGGATTCCTAGATGTTAAGGGGACAGTTCCCGGGAAAAATGGCACAATTAAAGAAAAAAATTTTATCGTGTTTATAGTTGCTTTTTAACCTTCTTATAGTGTGATCTAAATATCAGAGCTCTCATGTTACTCTAACCCCCTAGGGAGAGGGAGAAAGAGAAAAGGGGACCGGGAGGTAGGGTGTCAATATGTACTCTAAAAACCAACTCTCAGCCAATTATAATTCGTAATAATTAATGATCTCGCTATATCTGGTATCTAACGTGCCACTAATCAGATGCTCACTAAGGTATGCCCCTCAGTTACCCGCAACCCTTCACAGGAGTCGTATGCAGCGTGTCAGATTATCAAACTTTGAATGGGATTTTCTATTAGTTCAGAGATCTAAAAATCTTGTAATTCAAAAGCCTAAGGCGTTTACAATTTTAAAGTGACGGCATTGCGATTTTTTGCAATAGATTCTCCTCGGAATTCTCTACAAACTCCGGAAGAGTTTTATTAAATTTTCGAATTATTTTTCAAATATTGAATTTTTAAAATTTATATTTTTCCAATTTTTTTTTCAATAAAAATTCTAATAATTCGAAAACCAATACGAAAAATCAAAAAAACGCTTTCACAGTTTGTAGAGAATCTCGTGGAAAATCGAATGCAAAAAACCGTAATGTCATAGCTACAAAATTGTAGTATCCATTTATTAATTTACACACTGTTCTAAATTTGTTCGAAATTCGAATAACTCGTTTTCTATGGGTCGAATCGAAAAAATGTCACGACACAAAAACCTCTTAGAATTCATTTTATTTATGTGTACTAAGTTTCACAACCGTAGCTTCAATAATAAAAAACTTATCAAAATCTGGGAACGGTGCCCTTAAATAATGTGGTTGCAGCAATAGAGTAAAAGTAATTTTATAATCATGAATTAGAAACTACTCAAATCATATTCTGAAGAACTTTCATCCGTTTTAAATATCAATATCTTCTGTGTATGAGCTATATCCTGAAAAGACTAAAAAAAATTATGAATAAAATTACAAAACCTCTAATAAATAACTATTTTCATAACTTCAAGTAAGAGTTCTAACGTCTGTTTCGGAACCAAAGGCCATGCGTAAGTTTTCTATGCCAAAAGCTAGAAAAGCGTCCAGAAAGGAAAGTTGATTCATGATCATTGTCACCTTTCATCGTCAGTGAAGAAGCTAATTGGTGCAGAAAAGCTCCTCCATGAATGCAGTCACTTACTAAGGAATATGACTAAAAGGAACACAAGCACCGGTAACTGTTCTAATGGATGGATGAGGTAAATGATGTGATAATAAATGAAGCATATGGGCCAAGCTAACATAAAATCCAAGACCTCGTAGTTAAAGAGCATAACCTTCGCGTTATCCACCAAAATTGCATGTAACGTTATAAAAAATGATGAACATGCGTTAAAACGAAAAAAACTAATCTAAATTACAGCAGCTCTAGTTATCTAGTTATATTTTGAAATACTACATAGTTCCCATATTCCGAGTGAAACTCCACCTGTAAATTATAGTTTCTTTGAAAAAGTCAAAGTCAAGAGAAAAGAAATGAATATATACAGAATAATTTTCTCCATAATCAATAAATAGCAGTACTTAATAAAATATTTGTTCTAGTAAAATGGTTAAATAAAGTAATATATGAGGAATTTTAGTATGAATTCAGTTTATTATTTCTTTATTTTAACCAGATGAGAATAAGTATAAAATATTCTATAATGAAACTTTAGTATGAAATTCTACAATAAAGCAATACAAAATTTTGAAAGGCAATTGGTTACCAAAGAAAAGAATATGAATGTACTTATAAGTTTTTAAATTCGGTTATAAAGACTTGGGTATAGGTAAAATTTACATTTCTGTATGTTTTTTTCTATTTTAAAAGTATTTCGCTTATAAGAAAAAATTATAATATTTTATCACGTTATTTTATCTCGGTCATATTTTTATTAAATTGAATTATTAGGCGTTTGGGTTTCAATTAGAAAAGCAAAAACGGGATATTTAATATCTATACATTCAATAGATTAATATAAAGAAATGGGAAATGGATTAATTATGGTCATATATAGGTAGATTAGAAGAAGGTCATCAACATTGTGAAAAAATTCTCATTGCAAATTTGATCAAAAATTGTTTAAAAATTTCTTCAAATGCTATTTAAATTAGACTTACAGTTGGATCATCAACTTCAGCCTTTTTGGATCCTGCCTTTTTTGCCATCTTGATATATTATTTTGTTATTCCGAGTCCTGAAGACTTTTTCGTAAATTTGTCGAACAGTATGCGTGAGTCACAATGCAGTTTAGGTTTTAGTACCAGTCCGTTAACTTCATTTACAGACTACTGAAATTTGAGGTCACTGGTCAAATCTAATTGATTTTTTCAGAAACAAAACAGGCTTATAAATCTGTTATTAATTTAATGATATCTTCGTAATTTGGGTCATTTAAACATAATTTTTTCGTGGTTTAAAATTTGTCCTATCAGCTACGAATTGATCAACAGATACATGAAGAGAAGAAGGTCTCGTAGAAGAGGGGACTGTGAAAGTACACCTTATGCTCTAGGTCGACTGTAATCGTGTCGAGACTCTCGACCCAGCACATGAATAGACACCCATGAATAAGAGACTTACACAGTCAGTCTGCTTTCCCATGGATATGCCAAGGCAGAAGGAAGAGGAAAGATAAAGAAGCAACCTGAAGAAAAAGGGTGCCACGCTAAACAAAAACTGAAAACTTATAATAGAACAAAATGAAGGCCTATAGCTAGTTGTAGCCTCTAAGAGTCTAGACCAGTGGTTCTTAAACGGGGGTGCGCGGTATTCCTTTGGGGCATGGATTGTTTATAGGGGGTGCATGAGATGGCTGTTGTTTATAAGTTCGGTTCTTGCTATTAATATCATGCATAATATACATGAAGTATATTTTCCTCAAAATGTTGCGATATGAGGTAGTTATATAATTATACAAATTTTCTGATATAAACACCTAATTATTATTGTGCAATTCGATAAAAAAAATATATCTTTTAGTGTGGGATTTCTCTTTTTGTGTGCCTGTAACTTTTATTCCTTCTATCTTATATTTTAACACATTATACTGCATTATTATCACAAATTATATGGTTTTATTTAATTTCTAATGGATTTTAATTTTCCTTACCTAAAAAAATAATTTTACATTATGAAAATTAAACTATGATTTTTCTTACTTTTTCAATTTGCATATTTAATATTCAAATCATAGTAACCAAATATATTCTAATTGTAGCTTTTCAATCTAATTCAATGCAATATAATGCTCAGGGGGTGCATGAGAAAAGCAAGGGGTGCGCGAGAAAAATACTTTAAGAACCACTGGTCTAGACAAAGAGGGTGGGATCGGCAATAATGTTTTAAAACCCCTAGCCTCATATATATTTGAGACATATGAAAGCCAAACTACATGAACACTTTTCAGCAAAAAAAAAAAATTATTACCGAATTTGGTAAGTTCATCCCATTAAATAATATAAGTCGCTACTAAACCAATGGCCATAATTACTGATGGTCAAAGAAAACTACAAGGGACTGGAAGAAGAAGTCATAAATAGAAATAACTCAAATAAGTTACACTTTTGGTAGTGTGAATAGATGGGCGATGGTCACAGCACTGAAGTACTACAAGTGTGACCAAAGAGTGATATATGTGGTGGTCAATTTGTATAGGGGTGATGGGATGGAGATTTCGAGAGAAGGCAGAAAGATTGGTGAGGCTGACATAGGAAGGGGCATCAGGCGAGACTGCACTGGGTCCCCGCAACTTTTCTTTATGGTTGTAGGGATGCTGATTGAGAGGATGGTTAGGGAAGGGTTGGGGTGCAGAGTGAGAGGATTGTACATATATCCCAGTGCTGTTCTACGAGGATGATGCGTTGTTGATGGCAGGTAGTGTGGGTAAAGCTGGGGATATGGTGAGGAGGTAGGCTGAGGTGGCGGAGGAATTTGGAATGAGAATTAACAGAAGGAAGACGGTATGCATGGGTTTAATGGGGAGAAACCTGATGATGGAATGGTGGTGGGAGTGGAGGTGGTGGACAGGATGAGTTACATGGGAGTGGAAGTGGTGGCCAAGCGCAATTGTTTTAGAGAGAATAGGGAAAGGAAGTTGAAGCTGGCAGAGAGAATGAGTAACCTTACATTTCCAGTGGTGTCCAGGGCATGCGAGATGATGACAATAGGGAAGGTGTTTTGGAAGAGTGTGGTTTTGCTGGGGGTTTTGAGTGGAGGAGACGTGATGGTGTGGAGGAAGGGAGAGAACGAGATTGCAGCGGGTAGAAAATGGAGTCTTGAAGAAAATTCTGGGACCACCTGGATATGCCGCTTCGGCGGCTTCACAGGGAGAGGTAGGGTGCTCTGGAGCGACTCCTAGGGACATGAAAGGGAAGATTTTGTTTGTGAAGCATATGATGGAGGGTGAGATTGGGTTACTGAGGAAGATAGTTGATGCTGGGGATGTGAGGGGAGGAAATGGTGGATGGTTTAGGGTAGTCTGTGGTGGGTACATGGATGAGGTGAGACTTGACAGGGGCAGCAGGTGAGAGATGGAAAAGATGAGTGAATGGGAACATGGAATATGGCGAGAGGAGGCGAGAGAGAAGCATACTTGGAGGAATTATTATGAGATGAAGGAGAGGAGATGATAGGAGGTGAGAGCTGCTATGATCATGGGTGGGGATCGGTGTTGCTGTTCAGAGCAAGGGCGTACTGTCTGAGGTTGAATTGGAGGAGGAGGTTTGTTGGAGGTGAGACAGCTTGTGGTGTGTGTGACTTGAGGGAGGAGACGTTGGAGCATCTTTTGGTCGAGTGTGAGGGTCTGAGAGACTTGAGCGAGATATGGGGTGGAGAGTGTTGAACAGGTTTTGTGTTTTGTGGAGAAGGGAGATGGGATGAAGGCCTACTTTGAAGAAACCTGTGTGGTAAGAGAAAGGTCACAGGGTGGTGGAATATAGGTTTGGGGGGCTGACAGTGGGGGTGAAGCCTCCATGCCGTTAGTCCTGGGTGGTGTTGAGAAGCCAATACCCAACAAGATACTGGACTGGACTACCACCGTCAGTGACAAGCTCATGAATGCAGAAAAGATATTCCGTGAATAGAGTTTCCAAAGAAATGTGGCGAAAAGAGACAAGCAGAGGTAGCTTCACTCATGAATGCTTAGAGGAAAATAAAGATGTAAAAGTAAATGAAGTAAATATCTATCCTTGGATGAGCTTATCCCCTAAAACTGTTATAGATGCGTTAAGTGGAAAAAAATATACATAATCCAAATTGGGTCATTTCGGGGTAAAAGAATATTACTAAGAATCAGTGCAAGTATGTTTAATCGTACGTATACAAATTACTAATCAATGATAATTTTGATTCAACATAATTTTACTTTTTATTTTCTTTCTATTTGAACTGGGCTATAGAAACTATCACTTACTTTCAAGTTAACGAAAGGACTAAAATCTTCCCTCGATATCAATCATACAAGAATTTGCATTAAATATTTGATACTAAAACAAACGCGCACTTGAATCTAGGTACTTGGTACTCAGGTAGAACTATTATAAACAATCAAAGTGAGCTAAATTGCTATTGTAAGACCTATGTTTATTTACTTTGTCACTTTCTGCTTAAAAGTATTTTTTTTTAAATATAGGTAACCAAACTATTATACGTATAATAATCATTAGGTAAAAATTGTAGGTAGCCAAGATATTTGAACTACCAGCTGTCAAGATGTTTTTTTCATCAGTGATATGACAAACGCAAAATTCAAGCCTCTACGAGTCTACAACTAGGAATTAATTAGGATACGTTCGTTTGCATAATAGAATAGGTCAAAGCACCCTCTTCACCCCACTTAAGTTATCAAGAAATATAATAGCCATTTCCCAACTATTTAATTCACTCCTGGAAAATAATCTCACTATATTAATTTTAAGTTTATTTTAACATTTTAAATCTATAATGATATCTCCAATTTCTTTTCATACCTAAATTGTAAGAGGTATCACCTAGCTAGGTCAAAAAATTGTATTTTTGCTTAACCTCTTTGAATTGAAATATTGGTATTTCCACAGTGTTTTGGGATGAAAAAAATACTATTCTGCAGTTAGCAAAGAGAAAAATCTTTGTTTGTCATTATGCATATGTTATTTATCATTACACCCAGTTCCTATGTATAAAGTACAATTAATATGGAATATAGCAAAAATAGCATTTGTATTTTTATCTCAAATAATTAAGTGAAGGCGTTTTTAAATAAAAAATATTGTATTCATAAACTCCATCAATATCTTTTAAATTACAATGAGAAGAATAAAATAATTTGATTATATATAACTAGCTGTTTTAGAAGTTCAGAAGTCTAAACTTTTTTCGACACATTGCAAATAGAAATAATTTCTTTAAAATGTACTACAAGAAGATGTACACACTATACAGGTATATGCTCGTACAACGGGCAGTACATGTTCACGAAAAAGTGGTCACTATACCGAACAATGGACGCTATGCAATCTAGGAATTTATTACAACTATGAATCTAAACTTAAAAGGGCAGTAAACTTTTTTTTTAAGTGTGATTTTCTTAATGAAAATGTTGTTAGTAATTAGTTGTATACACATGAGAATTTATTCGTCTTATATATAACTAACACCAGCAAAAAAAATTAATTAATAATTTGGTTTTAAGTTCAGCATTCACCGCAGGGGGCACTAGGAATTGTTGTTTACAATCCTGATCAAATGTTATCAATTAGAAATATCAATTATTCGAAATAAATTAGTATAAAACTATAATAACTAGGTAGTCTAGTCAGTAGTGTGGCGGGTTTGACTGACCAAGTCCAGGATAAACCTTGGAGCTAATAATTGTACCCAAGCTGTGCTCCTACTCCTGTTGGAGGTTCTTCCTTTGTCAGGTTTGGGAGTACGGTTTGGAATGCATAGGCTCCAAGTTGGGAGTGATGGAGAGAGATTTACCTTGCTCCGATGTTAACCCAACGTCGAGCGCACAGCTGGCTGTGCACAGAGGTCATCCTTGGATGGGCATTTTGTGCCTTTTGTTGGTCCCTGTTTCCTTGTGACTCCTTGTGACTCAATATTCTTTCGACAAGATAGGTGTAGCATTTCAAAGGAGGCAATATAGATGGGGAATATGCAGCTATAAATAGTTAAGTGCACACCATTATTCTGCTTCGATTTTGAGAACACTCTAAATCTGACTGCTCATGCTCATTTGTTCTTATTTATATATAATTCATATCTTTACATTCAACTAATCAACAAAAGAATAATTCGATTTTCATGTTTCGAATTTGAAAAGTTTAGTGAAATTCACGAAAAAAATTTCACGAAGTTTCTTGGATATGATATGGAATTTAAAATTACTCATTAATAAATTACTTCAAAAACTTACATTCAAATACATTTCTTACAAATTATTTTTAAATTCAAATGTAGCATCATGATAATATACTACAATTCAAGTTAATATAAACCAAGTTACAACTCAATTCAAGCAATTTTCCCCCTCTTGTTTCACAGCCCACGACACTCTCAGGAGAAAAATTTATTGGTCCAATACATCATCCGAAAAGATCTGTGTAGATTTCAAAGATTGGATGCCAAGAAACTGTGAATTGTTTTGATTGTTCGGAGAGTATAATACCTTCCTATCAGTTTAGAAACTTATCTTCCTTTCCAAGTCTTACTCAATTATAGCCAAGACATTTCCTTCCCAAAATGACTAAGAGTTGCTACCTCCTCTCCTTCGAATTCAATATATCGATATTCAGTTTTCGAATGCTTATTGTTATTGCATGCCCTTAGAACACTAAAATATTTACTTACCAAGAATAACAGAGATGCTTATAATACATTTTAGAGAGAAAATAGGAAATCCTGACTCTGGAAGATGGAGTCTCGAGAAAATTTATTTTGGTCATTATTTTGTAGTAAAGATTGGGATTAATGATTTAATTTAGTTTAAATTCTGTCTGCTGTTTCGAGGAAAATGTAAGAATGTTATTTTACTCGAGTTTACTGCCACATCCTTTTTGAAATTTTTGATAGTTTATTTATAAGATGACACATCGCCAGTTCCTCTCTTTATAATATTTTTATAAGATGAAAGCAGTCCAGAAAGAGCGACAAATATATAGATTCTTTCTGTGACTCTTTCCTGTCACCTGAACGTGCTCACGTGAATACAAAAATAAGTTTGAAGAAAAGAGATGTGACTTCTTTTGTTACATTTGGTAAATGCCATAAATAACTATTGACCCCATACAGTGAAGCATACAGAAGTAATGGTCTTCAATTAAGTTGATCAGTAGAGTTTGATATAAAAACGAACTCGGATTCATCCCAGAGTATTAAGATTTCGCTTTTGTATAGAAAAGCAATGCATTTTTCTGCACAATTTACCGATTTCAATAATATAGGAAATGCACAGTGCGTTTATAAACCCATTAACTCAGCAAAGATGATGAGAAATAAATTACGATTACTTTTAAATTCTCAACTTAATTGGTCGTAAATCGCAATGTAATTTTATCCGCTAGTCTTCATGATCGCTCACTGACTTGGCAGTATGGGTTCTGTACACATACATTCGATATATGTGTTCGATACACTTTTTTTTTATTTCATAATAAATAAAGTAAAGGTACTAGGGCACGCTCCGTATTAAATGGTTGAAAGGCTTATGGACGCGCAGCGCATTCTCGAGATTGTGTAAATCGTCAAAATATGTAGAACACAAACATGTGTACTAGTAAACTTTAATTATTTTGGCCATCTATTAAGGTTTGATGATTGTTGAACTAGCCTGATTTACTCGAAAATACTTTACTTTTTTTTGTGCACCCTTGAAATTCAGTATTTATACAGTTAAATTTATTTTCGAGGTGATCTTGCTGTAATTTGATTATATTTATAAATTTAAAAAAAGCAGTTTGACGGTATTGAGTTGAGCTGTGCATCGTTCTGTGCCATCCTTCAACTGCATCAGTGTTACGAGGCAGATCTTCCATAACATGGTTGTGGACACATCACTTGTTGTTGTAGACACATTACTTGTTGTTGTGACTCAAATATCTTGCAAATGAACTTGTCCAAATCAACCAGACACCATTTAAATTAACCAGGAACCTCTAATAATCAACCAGAAATTCCTTTTATTTTCGAGAAATTCCGATAAATCCACAATGATATTTTCACAACCAAAAAGTATCTTTTTTTATCTACCAACAACTACTACAGAGCAACCAGGAACCATTATAAATTTATTATCAAGGACTACAAATCTACCTGGAACAAGATAAAATAAATTCGAATGCCCAACTAATATACCGGAAGAATATTTTATTACGCCAGAAGAATATCTTCATTTATGTGTTTGACATGCATATTAATCAAGTGAATTTTAATAAAGTGAAATTTAATCAAATTAATAACGGTTTTAAAATTTGTTTCAATGTTTCATTGAATGTTATATGAATAAATCATCCTGACATGGTTACTATAAATCTGCAATTTATATGAGTTTTAATCGTATAAATACAAAGATTTTATTGACTACTCTATTTTAATTCAATAAATACTTTTAAACACTCTTTGTTCCTATATTCCTTGATATAGTTATCTAATATCAGGCTCTCAGTGGTTCTATCTTAAACATGTCTGTGGAATGGAAGAGAAGGGGGTGACGTTCCTTGGTCCTTGAACTATAATAATTTGGGGTATGAGATGTAGAGTCGTCTCCTTCTCTTTATATCTCTGCCAAACTCGTTGTGGAACCATTTAGGACGAACTTTCATGGAACCACCTACCCTTTTCCTAGTTATGCATCGGTCCTGGATCAAGATGTAGTTTGCCTTAAAGCCCCAATACATCTGATCAGGTGAAGCTGGAAGTTGAGGCGGTAATGCCTGCAGATCACGAGTGAAACTCTCGTAATCGGCTCTTCTCAGATTCAGCATATTTCTATGAGAGATCTTCTCTTGTTCCACTTTGACTCCCACTCTAAAAGAGACGGCATTATGGTCACTGGTACCCAAACATTCACCAACTGAGACCTGAGAAACCAGATCTTCGTCGGTAGTGAATATGAGGTCCAGTGCATTTTCGCCTCTAGTGGGAGTTCTTACCATCTGGGTGAGGAAATTTTCGTTGGAAAATTCATTCAACCTACCTCCATCTCCATGCAAGACTCTTGTGCTCCAATCCACTCTGCATTCGAAATCTCCCAACACAATGGCCGTTCTATCCTGCAGAAGGTCAGTGAGAGCAGCGTAGGGAAATCTGGGGAAGAGGGGTCAGATTGCCTGGATCGTTTCTTCGAAACGCCCTCAGGGCTTACTGACTGGCTGCGTGCTCTTTTATCGTTACCTGACACAGATTCCTCAAACCTGTAGGTGGGGCCATCTCCAGTGCCGGCTGTAGAGGTTGAAGGAGCTATTTCTGCTTGCAGTTCCTCCTGTCGAGGCTGTGCTATTTTTCTCTTCGCTGCTCTCCTGTCACGTCCTCTCTTTCTCTTCTTATGCTCTTGGTCCTCCATCAGTGATTTGAAAGGCTTGAACAGCTTCTCAGCCAGCTATTCGGAAAATAAATTGCTGCCTCGACCACTGAAGTGTATCCCGTCCTTCCAGTAGAAATCATCTCTTCCGAAAAAGAGATGCCAGAGGTCAACATACTTGAGGCTGTAGGTCCGACAGAGGTTACTCAGTCGACCATTTATCGCTTGAGCTCTACCATAATGCTCATTAGTGGCTTTCATCCTAGGCAAAAGCCCCACAACGATTCCTCTGTTGACCTTGGACTTAACAGCACTGATTAGCCTATTAAAGTCCTTGACTATACTTTCAATAGGACCACTCTTTCATGTGTTCAGGAACAAATAATTTCCTCCAACTGAGATAATCAGAGTACTGTTTTTGTCTATGTTCAGTTTTTGGACCTATCTTGGCACCAGGGAAACACAATACTCTGTTCTCGCGACGAAGCTGCTTGTAGCGTAGGCCGGGTTGTCTCCCTACAAAGGAGTCACCCATCAGGAGGTTCACGGTTTCTCTCTCTGGTTGAACCGTAGCTCTACCTTGCAGCTTCGTTTCACACTTCCACCTCTCTGTTTCAGGACGGGTTTTTGTCCTAACACTTTTGGCAACGCTTCTGACTACATTACCGTTTAAATCTCTGGTGCCTGAGGTAACTTCCATAGCCATTACAGAAGTGGGTGGTTTCTG
The DNA here is from genome assembly GCA_947561585.1 of Caprella mutica. Taxonomy (NCBI): domain Eukaryota; kingdom Metazoa; phylum Arthropoda; class Malacostraca; order Amphipoda; family Caprellidae; genus Caprella; species Caprella mutica. The sequence continues at coordinate 44,589 of CANNZV010002414.1, forward strand.
GGGGACAGGATCCCTCAATAGGACGCTCCTCCGGTAGGAATGGGTCTCAGAGTCATCCTTCAACCTCGTCGCCTCCAGGTACGCCAGTCTGATTTCTATAATGTACATTGTGGACTCCTGGATGTCAAACCGACACTCAATGGTGACAAGTAGCAATCTAAGATTGCTGGTGGCAGTGCTAGGAACAGCTGCCCGATCCTCACCCAGCTTCTCTCGGAGGTTTCTGAGTTCCTTCGCATGTAGTACTTCTTGACGGTCTAAACTTTTACTGAGGACAGAAATTACCTTCTCGTACCTCACGAGCTTTGCGGCTTGACTCTCAATTTTAATAAAGAGCTCGCAAAAAAGGCACACGCTCAGCCTAGTGAGATCCGCTGCTTTTCCTTCTGTGAAGTCAATTGACCACTTCTTCTTTTTGCACCTGAAACATTCATGTTTCAAGGCACCAGGTCCGTTTTTCCCATTCTGGGGTCCATGTGGGACATCACGGACTCCTGCCTTCTTAACTCTCACTCATGATCTAGTAGCCTGACTACCAGATCTTCTGGTGCTCACTGTCTGAGCACCTGTACAGGATTGGGCTCTGGGGTGGGAAATTTGGGCTCTCCCAAGTCACAGGGGTGTGAGTTTTCCATAAAATATTGAGATTTTCCTACACTACTATCTCCCCCACCCACTCCCCCTTCAAAATGACCAACATGCATCAGCTCACTGACTTGCAGAAACAGAAGAGGCTGGACAGATCAAAGATTCTTTTGAATGCAATGAAAAATGGCACGCAGGCTGGTGAGATCTCCTTTTGGATGAGAACTGTTCACTGTGGAGGCCAAATTCAACTCCTAGAACGACAGAATTTTGGCAAAAAGTGCTGACAGTATCCCTGTTTTCCCTCGCTAAGAGCCTGCCTCTGTGATGGTTTGGGCTGCCATCTCTGAGAGTTGGAGATCTCCTCTCATTTTCGTCAAAAAAGGCTTTGAAGTTACCGCAAAACCGTATATCGAGGATATTTTGTCTCCAGGCCAAGTCGAGATGAAGAAGCACTTCAAGGACAGGCCTTTTACCTCTCAACAGGACGGTGCGCCCTCGCACACAGTGAACAAAACTCAGGATTGGTGTGAGCGTCACTTTCCTGCGTTCTGAAGGAAGGAATTGTGGCCTCCTTCATCGCCGGACCTGAAACTTCTGGAATTTTGTGTGTGGTCCATTTTGGAGAAAGAAGTGTGCGCTACAGCTCAAGGTAGTACGGAAACTCAGAAGAAGTCCCTCGAGCGACAATGAGCCAAAATTCCCCAAGAAACATTCCGTGCCGCAGTAAAGAGCTTCAGAGGTAGACTCGAGAGAGAAATCGCCGCCAATGGTAGTCATATTGAAAAAAAATTGATAGAACTGTTAAATTGGTTTTATTGAGATATTGTGTGATAAGTTTTGTTCTATTTCATCCATCACAACTCATTAGATTAACATTTTTATATGATCAGAGACTTTCTCCGCACCCTGTAAAGCAGCATGGGAGGATATTAGTAGAATATATATGTACAGTCGAAGAAAAATGTTATATGTGATGATATTATAACGATTTAGTAATTGCACATTTACTAAGAGAAACTTTAATGATTCCAATTCTTCTAGATATTTTAGGATGGTGTGGGTACTCGATGACCAATTTAGAAGATTTGAAGAAATAGTAAATTAGAAAACTGTAAGGAAATATCATCATCCAGTGACTCTTTCTTCTGATGGTACATCATCACAAATATCTGATAGTTAATAATAATAACAAAGCTATTACGGAAATATTCCTGTGGCCTATCAAATTCTACCATTTCCATTTTTTACTGCTCTAACGCATTCCATTGGAATATTCAAACTAAAAATTCGACATCAACACGAATGCCACAGACTTGCCTCACGACTGAAATATCGAAAAGAGTTACAGAGAATTGGACAACCAGACTCTTGTTCTCTCTGCGTGGTATTTACTTTTATACAGGGTGGGGCGTAAGTTTGGAAGCAATTTTTCAAACATTAATATAATTCTTAAATATAAGTTTCTAAGTAGGTGATAGGGTTTGAACTATAGTAGAGACACTACATTATGACGTGGCAGTGTTATTTTTTACAAAAATTTAGTCAATTCAAAAATGTCAGACAAAAGAGAAGCCATTATTGCTCTACACCGTGCCGGGAAGTCAGATTCCGTCATTTCAAAGACTCTCCCAATAGCGAGATCGACTGTTTGGAAGTGTGTGAAGCGTTTTAATGAGAGAGGAGACTTGACTGATCGTCCAAGAAGTGGTAGACCACGCTCACAACGCACCAAACAACTGATAAAATGTGCCCGAGAGAAGATCAGGAGGAACCCGAAAAGGTCAATACGATTTTTAGCCAAAACAGCTAATGTGAGTCCCAGAACAATGAGAAGAGTTGTCAAAGAAGACCTAAAGATGTCCTCTTTCACCCTCCAAAAGAGACAGACTCTTTCAGAAGCTGTAAAGAAAAAGAGATTGGAGAGAAGCAAAGCACTTCTGAGAGAATTGAAGTCTGGCACGGCTGGTGAAATAATTTGTTTGGTCTGACGAAAAAATTTTCACAGTGGAAATGGCTCACAACCGGAGGAATGACAGAATAATTGGTGAAAGTGGAAAAGACATCCCATAGAACCGAAAAACTGTCCACAGAACCATGAAACCTGCTTCAGTAATGGTCTAGGCCGCCGTTTCAGAAACTTGGAGATCTCCTTTAATTTTTGTGGAACAAGGCGTCAAAATCAATGCTAAATGTTATATTGAGAATATTTTGACGCCAATGTTGGAGTCAGCTAAGGATCACTTCGGTAATGATACTCTATGGACATTTCAGCAAGACGGCGTGACTTCACATACTGTAAATGTCACTCAAAACTGGTGCCATGACCATCTTCCACGGTTTTGGTCCAAAGAAATGTGACCTCCCTGCTCCCCAGATGTTAATCCTATGGACTTTTCGGTATGGTCCATTTTTGAATCAAAGGCCTGTGGTAAATTCCATCGCAGTGTGGATGATTTAGAGCGTTCGCTCCAGAGATCTTGGAAGGAAATTTCACAAGAACAGTTGCGTGCCGCAGTAGAAGGAGTTCGGAGGAGATTTGAGGCTGTTATTAAAAACAAGGGGGGACATTTTGAATAAATTTATGATTTTGAATTCTTAAAACCCTTATGTAATAATACATAACTGTAAATTATTAAATATATTTTTCGTTGGATTATAATATGCACTTTCATTTGCTTCCAAACTTACGCCCCACCCTGTAGAATAAACAGCTGGGTAAATATGAATATCAGTAGAAATATAATTGCCTATGTTTTAGTGTTTCTTTGCAGGACTTGGATATCATCTAAATATGAAAGTTTGAAATTCCTTTAATAAATGAAAACTAATGAGATATAAAACTAAAAAACGCAAAACTGCTGATGGAACCAATAAAACAACTCAATCATTCTGCTCTGAGTATTTTTATTTCTCTTTAATCTAATATTTGTCTCTCACTCTTTAAGAGCCACTCTTCTCACTCATATGTAACCTTTTCTCTTCTAATGTTTGTTCCTCTCTCTCAATTTTTTTCTCTCCTCATCAGTCCTCACACTCGATTTCTCAGTCAATATTTGACACCAAAAAACACCACAAATTCTACCGATTTTAATGAGAGTTTATCATCCTAATTAAGAAAAATTATTGCATTAATAGATTGAAAAAGTAAAAAGTAAGTTGAAACAGTATTAGATTGGGTGAATTACTTCAGATTAGAACAGTGAAAAGCTGAACAAAGTCGCAATTTATACCGCTAGATGGAGCCATTCTTCACTTTTCAGGTACACTAAGTTTCCCAACGACAATGAAAGTAAACACTAATTACCGCAAATGAGTTGACTCAACTTGACATCACATTGACAGCAACGTATTTGTTGTTCGTCATCAGAAAAGATTTTGTTTGCTTAAGCAGGTATGGAATTTATGAAAGAACTGTTAAGAATGCTTTCATTTGTGTTATCATAGAGAGAATAGAAACACAAGACAAATGGGATTTATTATGTAAATTATACAGCGTTTGAGCAGATTGTTTACTCAAGGAAATAGAAATGAAACAGACTTTACTATTAGAAATAATAATAAACGGTATGTTCTACCATCACTAAGTACAGTGACTCATCTTTCACAGTGCAGTGACTCATCTCTCACAGTGCAGTAACTCATCCCTCACAGTGCAGTGACTCATCCCTCACAGTGCAGTGACTCATCTCTCACAGTGCAGTAACTCATCCCTTACAATGCAGTGACATATCCCTCACAATGCAGTGACTCATACCTCACAGTGCAGTGACTCGTACCTCACAGTGCAGTGACTCATACCTCACAGTGCAGTGACTCATACCTCATAATGCAGTGACTCTTACCTCACAGTGCAGTGACTCATCTCTCACAGTGCAGTTCACACCATCACATAGTGCATTGCTTGCACACCATCACGCAGAGCAGTTCACACCATCACGCAGAGCAGTTCACACCATCACGCAGAGCAGTTCAAACCATCACACAGTGCAGTTCCCACCATCACACAGTGCAGTTCACACCATCACACAGTGCAGTTCACACCACCACACAGTGCAGTTCACACAATCACACAGTGCAGTTCACACCATCACGCAGAGCAGTTCACACCATCACGCAGAGCAGTTCAAACCATCACACAGTGCAGTTCACACCATCACTCAGTGCAGTTCACACCATCACACAGTGCAGTTCACACCACCACACAGTGCAGTTCACTCAATCACACAGTGCAGTTCACACCATCACACAGTGCAGTTAACACCATCACACAGTGCAGTTCACACCACCACACAGTGCAGTTCACTCAATCACATAGTGCAGTTCACACCATCACACAGTGCAGTTAACACCATCACACAGTGCAGTTCACACCATCACACAGTGCAGTTCACACCACCACACAGAGCAGTTCACACCATCACACAGTGCAGTTCATACCACCACACAGAGCAGTTCACACCATCACACAGAGCAGTTCACACCATCACACAGTGCAGTTCACACCATAATACATTACAGCTCACACCATCACAAAGTGCAGTAAATACCATCACGCAATGCAGTTTACTTTATCATAAAGTGCATTGTCATCTCTCAGGACAATGCAGTTCCACTATCACAAAATAACTTTTAAAATCTCAGCCATAGTCACCCATTCTTGGCGTTTTAATTCCATTGATTTACGAGCTGGTTTGAGTAAACATAACAGCGGCTAATTAAGCGGCGTTTACACTATCAGTTTTGACTGTGGACGTGAGTGTCAATCACAACATTCCCTCCCTCCCCACCACAAAAGTTGCTCTCTTTTGCTCTTTTCATCACGTCCACACTATGGAATCTGTCAATGCTAGCCATCGGTTGACGAGTTGAGTGATTGTCAGTCACACACCACAGATCGATGATGAAAGATAGTGTGCTATATTATTCCTAATTTTATTTAGACTTTTTTCATATTTTAAATATGATGAACCAATGTGTATCAATTTATTAATGATAATTTTTATTTTTTGAACATAAATAATACTGAAAAATCTATCGCAAGAGATCATAGCTAATTGTGATATATGGAATAGATTTTTTATTTAAATAAAAGAGGATTAACGAGAAACATTTCATAATAATTTCTCAGTAAATATATATTAATGTAATGGAACCCATTCAATTATTCTTAATTATTGATAATGTCATCGAATTATAAGATGCACATTGATAATCAAGATCATTTTCGATTTACATAAGCTATTTCATTATGTTACATTGTGATGACTAGATATAAACAATACAATTTCAATATAAACAATATAAACAAAAATACAATATGTAATATAAAGGTTTATCTGGTGACTAAAGCCAATCTGTGTAGTTCAGCAACACTGACCAACTGTTTATAGTCTGAACGTCAGTCACCGGAACTATAGGGATGGAGTGGGGGTGGAGAGGTGTGATTGGCAGTGATGTCCACAGTCAAAACTGATAGTGTAAACGCCGCTTAAAATCCTCCGGTCACTTCCACAGTCGAAAAATAACGAAACTCTTTAACGTGCTAAAATAGTGAACTGGGAAGCAAAATCTTGTAGAGAGTGCCAAATTAATGAGATATGGATTTTTTTTTCGTCCAATTTCCTAAAAAATATATTGTTTATGAGACTTTCAGCTTCCTTATACCTGAAAGTATTCGATAATAGTCATAAACAAAGTTATTATTCCTTGTATCTATTTTTAATCTAGGAGACTTATTGTGTCTATGTTTGAGAACATTATATATATTCATAGATATGCTCTAATAGTTACCTGTTCATGTACTAAATCGGGTAATAACCATTCCGCACTACCACAGTTTTACTAACTGAATTATTGTATTGCTATATTAATTACCATCATGTTTTCATTACAATGATGAATCTTCCATACTATACAGTATACAACCATTTTGTGTTCGGTAAATTCCGCAGCGGAAAGATCCACCAGGAAGATTCCACCAAGGGAGATTCCACCGGCGTTAAATGCCAGATGTGGAAAATTCCGGTTCTAGGAATTTTTGCAGTCGGAAAGTTCGCTGTAGAAATTTTCGCCGTGGGAATTTTCGCCTTAGGAAAATTAGCCGTTAGGAAAATTCGCCGTGAGGAATATTCTCCGTGAAGAAGAAATTATAGATGACATAACTATGCAAATACCTATAAGTATTTATAAAAAAATATTGATGATTATAAAGTAAACCAATTTTTTAAATAACTAATATAAGAATTTATAATTGTAAATATTAATAGTAGGTGATTATGTAATATCTATATCTGATAAAACTAAGATTCCTAAAATTTATGTAACTGTTAAAATATGCAATTTATATTTTAATCAGTAATCGTATAATTTTGAGTCACGAGAGGTCGCTGTATACCATTTTGAGAGTTTTGATTGGTTGACTAAATAGTCGAAGCTAATTTCTTTGTTAAAAAATGTTCAGTAAAGATGAATAAGATCACTAGTGGTAGTCAGCTGTGTTTTGGCTAGTCTTAGTCGGTTTGTGTCACGTCCTCTTAGTGTGTTAAGTGCTCCTGTGTGTTTAATATTGTGAATTTAAGATAAAGCTTTTCTAATTATTGTACTGTTCTGAGTTATTGACGGTTTCATACCTACCTAATTATTGATTTATTTTTTATTAATTTTTTCGGTATTACATTGCACGGTTCACCTCTTGCAATCAGAATTATTCTGTATGTCACAAATATTTCAAGGTAGTACAGTGATAAGAATGCTACATTTAAAATATTTCTCTTGTGAGTGTATGTTATCTCTCTAAACCAAAATTCCATTCATTTCTATTTTTGAATCCATAAAAATCTCCGTTGCTGCGATTCTAACGTAATATGAGGAATAAATAGGAATATATTAAGTTTAGTCATATATTATTATTTATATTATTTCCATATAGTTATTAACATACATAGAAATAAATATATTCAGTAACATTATTATTCAAAAAATATTTAAATATTCATCACGACGAATCTTCCTAACGGTGAATTTTCCAACGGCGAAAATTCCGGCTGCGAAAATTCCGACGACAAAATTTCTCACGGCGAATTCTCCGGTCACCGAAAATTCCACCGTGGAAAATTCCACCATTTTGAAAAAATTAAACACACGAACAGTATGAATAATCATTTCATTTTGAAATGTATTTCTAAGTCTAGCTGATGTATAGTTATAAATGAACAAATCCTCCTTTTAAATATAAAACATTTGATTAATTAATTATATAGGCTTTAAATATTAAACTCGTTAATCGTGACGGAACATAAGGCTGGTGTGGCAACACTGCTAATTTAGCTTCTAGAATCTACATTCTACAACTGAAACACTAAAGTTCAGATTTTAAATTTGATACAAAAATACATCTTGTTCGGTAACTATATTCATTATTGAAAGTCTTAATAGCAAACAGTGATGTGACAATCACGTTTTAATGTCTATTTCTTTGGTCTCTAAAGTCTAAATCCTGCTGAACCGAATTTATATTAAGATGTTGCATATCAAATGAAATTCTATACGTCTTATGATTTATTCATCTTAATTGTTTTTAAGAAATGATTTTCATTCGCATGTTTTTGGTTCAGGTGGAAGCTAGTTAATGTACCGCAATTTACTTGTTTAACCCTACACACAGAGAACGATTTTGTTGATACAACATTAAAAAGTAGGTTTTTGGTTGTATCAACAAAATAAGTTAGTCAGCTATGAGCCATCAAAATAATTTTGTTACAGTAAATATATATTTTTGTTAAGGTTATTTTGTTATAGTTACACTAAATTTTTTAAGGTAACAGTAACTAGAGCTTATTAGTTATAGTAACACTACAATACTGTTACTTCAAAAAATGTATTTTGTTATATCAACAAAAAGTATATTTAAAGCAACTCAAATAATTTTTTGTAGCAACAAAACCATCTTGTTATTTTAACTGAAAAAATAGATTATGCTGTTTTAATTAGTATTTCTTATTTTATTGCATATAGTGTATATGTAAATTTGGCTGTTTATCAATTAGTTTACTGTTACATGTTGTTATACACAAATTAAATGGCAATAAATGAACATACAAATGAAGTGGTACATTCAGGACTCGAATCGACGATCTCCAATCTCAAGTCTGCGGCGCTAACCTCTCAGCCATCCTGGACATGGTAGAAGTAGGATTGGAATGATCTATAACCAATATGAAAAAATGGTTGCCTTTTAAAGTTAGTATAAATAAATATTATTTAATATTCTTTTGATACCGTATCTTTTCTTTTTTATAATGACAAGCAATAGAAAATTTAAATTGAATATTTTAAAAATAGCTATTTATTAATATTTATCAATTCCCACCTACCTACCTAGTTTCTTACAAGGTTTTATCAATCAATACCTACATAGATACCTACATAATTTGTATCATTACTTACGTAGTTATGATACGTAAAAAAGGCTTCAGAATGAACTTGCTGTAACATGTATCAATATTTTTACCATTAAGATTTGACCCAAGACTCAATGCATAACTTTTTCCCGCGTAAACCAGACGAGGGACATCACGCGTGGGACATACGTGGGAACATCGACACAAAATAGCACTTAAGAAACACGTATAAATTTATATATATATTGATTCTGTACGAACAATGAATACATATTGTGGTAACTTAAAATATATATGAAGCCTAATAACAAAAAGAAATGGCAGATAATTATTACTAATGACAATATAATTTTGTTAATAGTAAAAAATATATCAACAAAAATATAATATTATTGTAGCAAAATTATTATTTATAAAGACAAAGGTATTTTGTTAACAACAATGTTACTAAATTTTTCAAGTTACTACTACAAAAACATTTTGTTATAAATAAAAAAACATTTAACAATATTATATTGCTATCATAGCAATATTTAAGTTAATATGAACAAAACTTTTATAGTAACCTCAACAATATTCCATTAGAAAAATCGTACTGTTAACTTAAGAAACCTTTGAACAATATTTTATTGCTGATTTAACTGAATTGATTGTTAATATAACAAAATTTTCCCATTACCATAACCAAATGTTATAGACAAAATACGTTTTGTAAATTTAACAAAACCGTTCTCTGTGTGTATGTTTATAAATTAGTTGAAATGTATTATATTTAAACTTTGTAAAATCGTAGGAGGATTTTATGGGTAATTGCGTTGAGGATCGTGGAATGATACCCAGTCTAAGTTTTACTTTTAGAACTCGTTCATTTTATTTTGAGATTCTGAACTAAAGATTGTATCTTTTTTGCATTTCATAAATTTATTGCTATCTATAGCCAAAGTTTTACACAAATTTATTATACGTTCTGTTGCAGTATGGTATAATTAAGTTGAAAAGTACTGAGGAAAGTAAATTCATTTTTCTTTGAAATTAAGTATCTTCTACAAAATTTATCTCCACTTTTCCCCACTCTTTTTCCCCATCTCTCACTCCCACTACAGTGGGGATGAGAGATTGCACTTTAGGCTACAATAAGAAGTGAGCACCGCATTTATTTTTGTACAAGGAGCATATGTCGCTTGTCTAAGAAAAAAATTATTTAGACCGAAATGACGTGATGTTACTGCTGTTTCAGTCTCTCCTGAACACTTACGGTTTTGGATGATTGATGATCTATTTCTCTGTCGGTTTCTGTGGTAGAGATAATATAACATAGAATTTTTATTGGATAACTTAATTAAACAATAATAATGCTAAAATAAGTTAACAAAAAATTTAACTACATATATCTCTATGTTATATCGTCGATCAACTATTTCTTTTTCAAATGAATCCTGTCTTATCTTTCAAAGGGATTTTTCTGGAATGGAAAGATGAAGTTACCCCAAATATGTTCATTTTCAATAAATAACTTGTTTTCTAATGTTTTTTTCAAATATTAGCATGAACAAAAAGACTATTTTTTCTTATTCTACTTGTTACGAAATTTCAGAACAACACAACAATCTCCTTAAAATGGTTTCATGATAATATAAACTGTCATTGTAATATTCTTTCTCTAATTTAATGATTAAGAAATGTACTATTCTATAATTTAACGATTTGTAAATGTACTATTCAATTAATATCCAATGAATTATCGCCTTTATAACGCATATAACATCTCTAAGTTTTCTTATATAATTTCACAATATAATCTATCTGCACGAAATTTCTGAACAGAAGAACAGATATGTGAAGAATGTTGCTCAATAAGGAACACACTGGTGCATTTCTATCTTTTTTGTGGCACTCAAATCCATTCACTCAGCAAATCAAACAAAAATGACTAAGAGGGCCCTTGTACAAATTATTGGGAAGTAGAAGTACCTACTCCAGTCGATAAACTAACAGCGATACTTAGTGAGACCCTGCAAAAGGAAAGATTGTTGCGAAACACTGCTTGATAATTGAAAGCTATTATCGACAATCTGTGGGTAATTATTGACACTTTTTACGGGGGAAACGGTTTCTCAAACTGTATGAAATATTGATGAGAAACAATGCTGTAAAAAAAAGTTTACAGATATCGATGAATATTATCGTTCCAAGTATTATCTACTTTTTACTGTACTTACTATACAGCAGTGCTGGATTCATGTTTTAAATCACCTCAAATACAGTATAAATAAAAAATAACATCCACAACATCTTACTTAACCATTCTAAAGGGGTAAAAACATATATTTTGGTGAAAATTATCAATCTTCTTTTTATTGCCTGTTATAAAAGCGGGGTCTACTTAAGCGGGGTCTACCTGTACCATACATATTTCCAAACAATCGGCTCAAAAGTAAAAAGTTTTTTTTTTCAAAAGTGGGTTGACCACCCTTAAAGTTACATAATAGTGTATATGTTAATATATATTTTCGTATTATTTCCAGCTCATAACACACAACAACACGTACACTGTCTACAGATCCACGAAGTCCAAATTTCGTGTCACTCCACCTGATAATACTTTGGATAACAGCTAAGCTTCTAATTTGTAAAACAAGCTGTCCAAAATATAAAATAGAGTCATTTTTTCCTCCAGATGGTAATTGGGAACTATGTGCAAATTGACTTGCAGATTTTTTTTACATTTGCGCAAGAAACTTCTTCTCTAAGCAATTCGGTATTTTTTTTAAGGAAGACTATTTTTAAAACAAGCAAGTTTGATGATTTTTATCAGTCTTACTAATTGGTATCTGATAACTAATCAGGAATATGTATATCTAAATTAGTCAATTCATCTCAGAGAGTAACATTCTAACGATTATATTACAAATTTAATTTTCGCTTTTTACTCAAAAAAAGTTCTGTTTGAGACACAATAGTTACTAGTATATCACGTTAATCTTTTGTCCATAAAGCGAGTAACCTCAGTGTATTTGTTATTATTTTGACATCTGATTTACTTCAAGAGCTTTAAAGTGTTTCGCTGCAATGTACTCATTTATCCCAGCGTTCTAGTGTAATACACTTTAAAATAAGTGAGGCTAAAATACTACCATCAATACAACTAAGAACAATTATAGACACTAAAATGCATCGTTTCAGTTGATCGATTCACCATCACGTCAAACCTCAATTTACAAACAGTGGTGAAAAACACGAATTACATAGAACAAAAGCATCCCCTGTTCCTGAGATTTCTTACTTATTGTTGGTTTTCCAGATGAAATAACAGTTGAATATCTATTAGTCTAACTCTAAGTTAGTGTGATGCCGTCAAATTAATTACCTGCACAAACTTTCAGTTCAATTTATTAGGTCTCACAATATGTATTTAGTTTCTTCCATCTATCAGTCGTACAATCAGAGGGCATTTTCACGCATGCGATTTGCCAAATGTTATCATTATATTTCATTTCTCAGCAACCATGCGTGCGGAAATGGCAATGTGAGGAATATAATATTTGATGCTCAGAACTTCATGAACATACTACAAATGATTAGTAACAACAAATATACCATTTACTCATTCGAAGATAAATAATTGATCTGAATATAACCCAGCTAACCAAAAGCTGTTTGTCCCAAGTCTTAAGACGTCTGATACCCCTCGCTATAGTGGGATTTAAGACGTGGGGCAAGACGTGGGGCGGGGGACATCAGACGTCTTGCAGACGTCTAACCCTCTTCATTTGCACAGGGGTCCCCCTCTGCAAGACGTCTAATCCCACGTCTTGTCCCCCTCTGACAGAGGGGGACATCCACCTGTCCCACGTCTTACTCCACTCCGTTTTCAAGACGTGGAACCCACGTGGGACAGAGTGTGGATGTCCCTCGCTATAGAGGGATTCAAGACGTGGGACCCACGTGGGACAGAGTGCGGATGTCCCTCGCTATAGAGGGAAGAGGGAAATAAGACGTGGGACCCACGTGGGACAGAGTGAGTATTCAAGACGTGGGACAGAGTGGGAATATCCCCCTCTGCAAGACGTGGGACAGAGTGTGGATGTCCCCCTCTGCAAGACGTGGGACAGAGTGCGGATGTCCCCCTCTGCAAGACGTGGGACAGAGTGCGGATGTCCCCCTCTGCAAGACGTGGGACAGAGTGCAGATGTCCCCCTCTGTAAGGGGGACATATCTCTCTTTTGGCTCAAACTACTTCGGTTAATTGGGGTATATAAATATGTATAAAAAATAAAAAAGATCATATAACTCATTTTTGCAATTTCTTACCATATTGCATTTAGTGTATATGTACATTTGACTGTATATCATTTATTTTAATATTACATATTGTTATATACAAATTAAATGGGAAGAAATGGAGAAAGAATTGTAGTGGTCATCTCGGGAATCGAACTCAGGACTCTAGAGTGATGTACTATTGAAGCCTGCGTCTCTACCACTCAGCCATCCTGGACATAGTAGAAGTAGTATTGAAATGATCTTTATGCAAATTGATAACTTGCGTGCTTCTTAAAATTACTTTAAATAAATATAATTTAATATTCTACATTTTGGTATCTTTTATTTTTTAATGTAAATGATAAGAATGTGTATAAAGTTATTTATTAATATTTGTATTGATAATGTTAATTAATGTTATTAACTACCTAATTACCTATAACTGTTAATTAATATTACCTATAGTTACCTTCTGGTGATATCACTACCTTATACCTATCTAGTTACTTACTAGTTTATTTATAACTACCTAGTAACCTACAAGTGGTAACCACCAATCTGTACCTACTGGTGGTTATCACTACCCAGGCAGAAAATTATGGTAATATTATCCGTAAATATGAAGTTTATAGATGAATATTATGGAAAATTTATCCATGCATTAAGGGCGGGAGCGTCCGCTTTTATTATCCATATTATCGATAATTGTAATAGAAAATTTATCCATGTGAATTTCGTAGTTTACCGATATTATCAGTTAATTTACGGATGAATTAAATGAAATAATGGATATTCCTTCCGATAATGGATGTCTGATTTACCATAATGGTAAAATTATCCGTGCATTAAGAGAGGTAACGTTCACATATATTATAGACAATTGTTATAGATGATTTATCCATGTAAATTTCCAAGTTTACAGATATTTATAGTTTACTAACGGATATATTAAATAATGTTACGGATATTTTTACCATTAACTAAGGATGATTGAATTACCATTATGGTAAATATTTTCGCTTTTATTATCCATATTATCGATAATTGTAATAGATAATTTATCCGTGGTGAATTTAGTTATTTGCAGATATCATTAGTTGATTTATGGATAAATTAAATAATGTTACGGATATTTTTTTGCTATTAACCGAGGATGATTGAATTACCATTATGGTAAATTATCACTTTTATTATCCATAGTTGTTATAGATAATTTATCCTTGCTGAATTTAGTTATTTACAGATATTAGCTATTAGTTAATATATGGATAAATTTCTGATGTGGAAGTAATACACATATATTGGCTGGAAAATAAATTTATTAATATAAACAAAAAACTTGTTTCCAAACCAGACCAGGAAAACTTACAACTAAATTTTTAGCGAGTTGATTTTGACTGGAGTGGGCATTTAAGACACAGTAGGTGACTTTATACGTCTCAACTAATTTAATCTAATAAATTTAGTTTACTCTGTTTCTTGGACTTCTGGTAGTGATTCAGCGTCTTGGGCTTGCACTTCAACATCATTGGCATCTGAATTAGGTCTTACAATCTTAGCTGCAGATTCCTCTAATTCACCTTCCTTTTGTTTCCTCTTCTTTGGAGTGACATAATTGAAACTCTTGAGACTTGCAGAAATGAATCGATTCAGATCTGATCTCGGTACACCCACATGTAGGACTTCCAGCAATCCTTTAATAGAAGAAAAATTTCAGTTGCAGAAATGTAACATAATTTTAACATTAATTAGTTCGATTTCGAAAATTAAATCTTAAATATATACAAAATGCAAGAGAGAATGAAGAAAGTGATAGTGAATAAAGCTAAGAACTTGTAGCTATTTCAAAAGCATAACACTATCCCACTAATTGCAAATAACTGACAAATGGTATATATATATATATGTGATAGTTATAGGATCCAGATCACATCAGTTTAGGAACTGCATAGGCAAACAAATTTTACAATCATCACACTTGATCCTTTATTCAATTGTCGATCTCTTTAATTTAATGCATTATTTTGCAATATATACAAATATCAACATTACATACCATAAATTAATGGGGCAACATCATGATCCTTGAAGCTGTTTTTAGTGGCTTTCCTTTTGTCCCCCAACCCACTGAGGCTGAAAGTAGCTGCAAATTCTCTGGTCATAAGTCTTCTGAAGATTTTCGTTACAGTATCGGTAGGAGAATGGCCCTTCTGACTACCAAGAATTACTTTCTGTTAATTATATTCTTGAGTAAGTTTGGTGTTAAAAAATATATAATACATAAAAACTAACTATTATATCATTACATAGCTGCATATCTAATATATATCAAAATATGAAAGTTGGGAAATAAAATTCAGATAGTTGCTACTTACTATATCTTCAAATTTTAGTAGATTGCTCAGCTCCTCCATGGTAGCAGCTGGGTTCGGACATTCAGTTAACTCACGAGGCTTTATGACACTCTCAAAGCCTTCTTCAACTGAAACGGCAATTGCTGCTAGCATCTTCAGTGCCTTATCAAGAGACTTCTGAACTTCAGAAATTTTATCTTCAAGGATCCTAGTGAGATGGAAATTACAACAAATTGATGAAAAATTGTGACACTACACCCCTTCCACTTCAGTCATCACAGCTGATACCCAGAATTATAACAAGCTATGATTTTTATATAATAATCGGTAACGACTCTTGACATTGTATGAAGCATAATCATTATGATACAATATGGGCCACAAAAATGTTTCCACTTTTTCAAATACTTGTAAATCTTTAGCAATGAACGAGAAAACTGTATCTCTGTCTATTTTTCTCCGCCTCTTATTGTACTATTAACAGGTAAAAACATTTTTAAAATGATGGACATAGTTTAAGAACAGATGAACGAAGAGTGAGGGTGATTATTTTTGTCATTGCGCGAAGGTTATTCTTAGATTTAACTCTGTGATTTTACTTAGTAAAAGGCAGTGAATAAAATGAAAAAATATAAAATGGTAGACATTTTAATACAGGGTTCTTAAGCTTCTTCCTTAGAAATTATTTGAAAATAGAACAACTTCAGTGATATTTTGATCTTATTGAAGTTTTCACTAGGAATATTCGTTCTTCGGTTGTTCATTGCATGGTTGAGGCTTGCTTCACACTTGCATTTTTAACAACGCGAAAAAAAGCTTTTCTTTAAATGTGTTCACACTTGCGTTTTTTCCATCAGCAATAAAAAAAAACAATTTAAGAAAAAGCTTTTTTCGCGCTGTTGAAAATGCTTGTGTGAAACAAGCCTTAACCATGCAATGAACAAGCGAAGAACGAATATTCAGAATGAAAGCTTCAATGAGATCAAAATGTCACTGAAGTTGTTCCATATCCATATAGTTTCTGAGGAAGAAGTATAAGCATTGAGCACCCACAATTAAAATGTCTATCATTATTTTTTTTTCTTTTATTCAATGTCTTTTAGTAAGAAAATTACTGAGTTAGCTCTAAGAGTAACATTCACGCAATGATAAAAAATAATCACCCTCACCCTTTGCTCACCTGTTCTTAAACTATGTCCATCAGTTCAAAATTGTTTTCACCAGTTAATAGTACAATAAGAGGCGGAGAAAAAGTGACCATGATACAGTTTTTTCGTTCATTGGCTATAACAATTTACAAGTCTTTGAAAAAGCGGAAACATTTTTGTAGCCTATCAAAGATCAATTTCATCGAGTTCTGAACTGTAAAGTTAAAATAAATAAAAATGACAAAAATAGATGAAAGTCTACAGAGTTCTACCTAATACACAAAATAAGATAAGAGACCATTAAGAGCTAAGTATGATGCATATCAACGTACTTCTCATATGCACTAGGCTGCATATTAGCTGATCCGCTACCTTGAGATTGATTTCGCACAATGGGAGGAGTAAATGCATTTGACACAGTGACTAGTTGCATGCCTGGAAAATCTGTTGTTTCAGAATCTGATGAGTCTGCATCACTGCTCATTTCAGTGGCTGTAGTGTCCATAATATTACAAGCATCATAGAGTTTTTTCTCACATTTCTTGAATTTTCCTGAAAGAATACCATATAGCTATGTAATTTCATTTTTCTATTCCATTTAAATAACTGAAATCAACATCAATTGACATCTTAAACATATGAAAGGATAAATGCAACTACTAACCAGATTGGGCAAGCACTTTTGCAGGATGCAGTGTCCAACTCTTCCCCGGTTTCTCCTCTTTTTTTAGCTTTTGACTGTACATCTCCTGGTGGGAAAAGCACTTTGATGCAGTTATCTTGCCCCGTTTCAGAATGCAACCAACGCTTAGGAATAACTTCATTAGATCTGTCCTCAAAAATTACACCTAAGAATCTGCTGTATTTTTGAGCCATGATATTGTTTTATTAATATAATTTAAATCTAGAATGAAAAATCATCATAGCTTCATTATGAAAATTGGTTCATAACTAAGTAACTCCAATAGATGTCCACTAATATTAATCCAAAAATAAAACAAGGGACTTTGAAGGAGAGGACATATAGGAGAGTAGCTCTAGGACAACTGCCATAGCAGACAACTGAAATATATTATAATTTTATTTTGGGTGAATTGTAATGAGTTTGTAAACTTACCCTTTATTGGAATTCATTTGATGTAAAGTGTATTATTATTTTAACCTAAAATTTTATTATAAAAATGATAATTGTATAGTCTGAAATTGTGAATGAAGAACCATGGAAATCAATATTGAAGTAATATTAAATTTCTTTCTTCGTTACAATCATTTGCTTGCACAATTAACACCTTAAATAATCAAATGGTTCACAAAATAGTAACCTCTATAAATGCAAAACTTTCTTTTCAAAAATTTAAGAAAATAAACAATCTTTACATATTAAAATTTTCCGTGAGTGTGAATTTGCATCTTATTATTTAAGAGTTGTTTTCATAAAGCACTGGGCATATATGAGTTAACTAAAATTTGATTTGTTATTAGTGTAATAACAAATTTAATAAAGATGGTACGAATCAATTTTTTTTGCCGATACCACAGTTTTTCATCGATATCGATTCCTAGATTTTCACTGATACCTATACATAGATTTTCACCAATACTTTGATTATTTGAATGAAATTAATAATTTTGAAAATTAGGATTACCTATCTATATGAAATTATTGTTACATCAATTTAAATTGATGGAATAGATATTATTTAACAGATAAATAATAAATTGTAACATAATTTTTTTAAATATATACTAGTGTTATAGGTAAAGTATCAGCACTTTTTTTGCTTAAAACAATATCAGAACAACTGATACCAGAAAATAATGCTGATATCGATACAAGAAAATTAACGATACTTCTGATACTTCGTCTCATCCCTAAAATTTAAAACATATTTTAGTAATACTTATTCAGATACTTTGCTTTGACACTTTTCAAATATAAGACATGTAATGCATGGATTTTTGATCAGAGCAAAGCAAAGAAGCAATAGAAAAACTAATTCAAATTTCAAAGTTACTGAATAAAGTGTTCTTTTTGAGAATTTTTAAAAATAGAAATACAATAATCAATACTTCAGTTTCTAATTCTGAATCTAGCAGCAAAATTAGTTTTTACAAATAAAAAAGAGCAATTAACCCACTAAAAAATTATTAAATAATTAAATGCGAAGTATGTGTTTGTACTATTCTTTATATTTTGAAATGTTTGAAAATAATGTTTTGCATCTATTGATTTTAACCTTTTTGTCAAACATTTTGTTGTTTAAGGTTCTTGATGGGTTAAATGTGAAATAATGACTTAACAAAGATATAAATTTAGTAAGATAGCAGCCCATGGACCAAGGTGCAAATGTTTTGTACTATATATTTATAAAACCTCCTGAACAAAATGATTCTTCAGTTTCCATGAGAGTTTAAAACAAGATATAAAATTAAGAGGGGTTTAACATCCCATCTCAAAACCAAGAAAATAAGAACAAGGACTTTAATATGAACCTTGTAATGGAAGACCATAGCACTATTCTACCATAATGAATGTGGCTAAGTTTAAAACAAATAATTCACCTAATCAATATTTATATATTATCATTTAATTTCAATCAGAAAAATAAGAATCATTTTGACAAATAGCCCCACCAACGCTATTTATAGTGGCCTCTTCCATTTTTTGTAAGGTTAAATTTATTGGATAGCACAACTAAACAAAATAAATACAATATTCCTACAATAAGAAATACAATTCTAATTATGTTACCTTTGAAATACACATTATTTATGGTAGACTTGTATAGTTAGCTAGCTATCTAGCTAGCTACAGAAAATGATGGAACTTCCTCAATATTCATATATACTAATAAATCATATTCGACATTTCACAGTTTAAGAGATGAAGAAATAAAGATTAGCATGATGTCAAATGAAGGCCATGGCATCACACAACAGTATGAGGCATCAAGAGAGCTACAAAGCTTCCTAATGTTTTTCTGTTTGGAAGGAGCATCATTTTACCAAAAATATTCTTTGAAGATACCCATTTAGGAGTAGTCAATTTAGAAACTAAGTATATGCCGATAGAATCAGACTTAATAGGGGAATCAAAGAAAGATACTTTAGTATGGAACAAAGAAACAAGAAGTTTAATTTTTCTTTCAGATAAATGGATTCCCATCAAAATAGCAATGTCCCCTCCTTTCAGTTGAATACAACTGTCTGAAGTTTTATCACTTATGCTTATTTTGATGCTACTTCCAATTGGCATAGTTAATTGTCTGAAACAATGTACTGATTTATTTACATGGCTACACTTCATTGATCTAGATGGATTGAATTTTCTTTCACGAGGCTCAGAAATATTCATATTTTGTCTTGTTATGTGAGGAATAATTTGTTGTAACGGTTTAAAACCATTCTTTACAGCACCTTTCACATGTACTCCCAAATAAGATTCAAAACAAAAGCAGCTAACCAAGTTTAAGTTTCCATAAACTTTATAATCATCTATGAGGTGTATCATACAATGAACATTATAGGAAACAAAGGATTTCCCATATAATTTGGAAGAAGAAGAAACAAAGTCCTTCATCAAAGAGTCCATTATTTCCAAATTCACTGTTTGGTCATCACTCAGAAAGAATTTCATTGCTATAGCAAACTTTAGATAATTTTGATACAATTCAGGGGCAATTAATTCTTCATTAGCCAAGAGGACAAATCCTATATAGCAAAGGAATAATCTATGTTCGCTTGCCTTCCAGTGACACAAATTTTTTATGCCTCCATCCAAAGTTCTGTTAAAATCAGAGGGTATGTGCTGCTGAATCTCATCTAAATTTACTTGCAAGTCTGCTTTCATTTTGGTGGACAAGTTAACATTTTTCCCTCTTTTGTTAAAAGTAGTCAATCTCAAAAGTATTCGTTTCATTGTTCCAATACATACGGAATGCATATAATCTAGAATGAAACCAGAAACCATAGGGAAATTTATCAACTCTAAGGGTGAATCACCTTTGTGATGAATTTGGTGGGTCCTATTATTGAATGATTCATCAGTTCTTAGAGTATCAGTAACTCTAGGATATACAACAGACCCATGATATTCCCCATGCTGGGTACATCTTTCACAACTTCCATATCCAGAATGACTAACAATATTTTTCAGTGATGCTCTGACAGGAGCATCACAGCAGAAAGCCTTCAGATTTAATTTTACAGAACCATGTGCAGTATCTAATGGAGATTCAATATCACTGAAAAAAGCTTCAAGCAATTTGCTAGAGTCAGGAAAACCTGTGTGATTTACTTTATTTGAACAATAAATACCAACACAAAATATATGATCATCAGAAAAATTCATTGCTTTTACCAATAATGGATAAGCTGTATACTTTATGGTATTGTTGAACAATGGTATACCATCAATGTTGACTAGCAAATCCACTACTCTAACACAATTAGTATTTTGATTGATCAGTTTCATTATACCTGTTAACCAATTTGGGAAATGGATATATTCACCTCTGTCCATTGGTTGAACTATGTTTTGTTCTCTATCATACTTGAGCAGTGTTTTGACACTTTTGGGTAAAGAAGGAAAATTATTCCTTAACTCTACCAGTAACCTGTTCACTGACTCATGAGACACTTTTTTTCCCCTCTTTATCCATGTAGATAAAGATGTTTCAATTAAATGTGTGCAGTTCTCAGCAGAATAATGTACATTAGAAAAATTATCAGTTATTTCATCTTGATTATCACAGTGTAGCAAAGAAAAGGATCTTGATGAGTCATTTGAAGAGGTTTCTTTGATAGTACTTGAACTATTACTCATAGATTCATTATCAAGACAGGGCAAAGATCCAGAACTGTTTGAAGGAGACCTGTCAGGGTATTTGGATGTAACAATAGGTAATGCATCATTATTTGGAGATCGATCAGAATTATTTCTATTTGTAGACAATTCTTCAGGTGAAGATGCACCGTTTCTTGAATCAATTAGTTTCACTGTAATCAATCTTCTTCGTTTCTGTCGAGAAGACAATTCAGTGAAACTTTTTCTTTTTCTTGGCATATTGTAATTATTTATAGAGAGAAAATAAATTGGTTTTCCAAGATAACTGAAATAAGGTAGTCACATTTAAGATATTAAAAATTATAACAATGACAACTAGGTGACCTAGGTTTACCAAGCTTGGAGACCAATTAATTTTCTCACAACCCGGGCAACTTTCCTGCCATACTTAGAAATGACCATACGAGGGTGATTTATTTGTTATTCACATGTTTTACAACTTAATTCACCCCTCCAAAATTTTGCCACTTTAGATATTGTAGCTAATTCAATATTATTAAGAGAAAGACCTGAGCTGATTGGAGACTTTGTGCATTTAGGTACTTTGAAACACAGGTTATTAACAAACACAAAAATGATACATATTCTGCAGACTGGCTACAGCTTATACTTTATAGGCTATTTTTACATGTCACTTTCTCCAAGTCTCTGAAACAAGGCATCTAGACATATGAACTCTGGTCACAGGTAATTTTAGGTAAATTATGGCTCTAGGACCTTTCGTCAAAAAACACCTTCACCGCATTACACTTGAGCCGAAAAAAATGACAATTATTTACCTAAATAAGGTATACTTATTTTACAGTAAATAACAGTATAGACTATAGTATACATTTTTTCACTATTAAATCTAACCAGAAGGGGACAAGCCTCCCCCCCCCCTCTAAAATAAAAACAGACCACTAACATAACTTTAGGTGGACAATATCTCTTCATATTTATAACGTATAGTGTTTTTTTTACATTTTCGCCGAAAGTGGCGTGCGGCGGATGTGTTTTCGGCGAAAGGACTGGTCACCCTAAATTACAACCATAAACATTTTAAATTACCTACATTTATGAGGGTTTTGAACCTATGTAGTAGGTATGCTTTTTATTAGATAGTTTTTGTGGTTTGAAGTCAAAGTCAGTTGTGGGCTAAAATTTAACTTCTTTACCCCATTTTAAGACAGGTGAGCAGACTGAATGACAAAGATAATGCCAAATTAGCCAATCTGCATGAACTGGTAAAGAGTTTGAAGAGATCTCTTTTTCTGTTCACGGTAAAAATAATGTAACATATAGGGATAATTCATACGTGTTCATAGCAAATTTAATACAGAAATTAGTAAATTGATAGCAATATACTATTAGCCTAGTTACGATTTCTTATACGGTTATACATTGATACATTCTCTGTTTCAATATCTTGAATGTTGCAACCTAGCTTCAGAAAAGTGCAAACTGTGGAGACAAAATAACTTTCTCACTACACTGGCAACTTTTCTGCTATACTTTGAAACATTGCACAGGATCAGCCAAGTTAGTGAAAACATGTCGTTGAACTATTTTCAACTCCTTGAAAAAGTCAGTGGAGTCCAATTTGCAAAGTATGGCACATTTGCCGCAGGGTCAAGCAGGTAAATTGCGGCACAACTATCTAACTGCAGCCTCTAACACAGTGGTTCTAAACCTTTTTGGAGGTACCGAATCCCAGAAGCTCCATATATGCATTCATCGAACTCTTGTAGTTGGAAAATAAAATGTGTTTTCCCCCTCAAAATAAAAATATATGTACATAACTAAAGTTAAACTGTATTAGTGCACAAACTGTACCAAGCATCATTTGCACTGGCACACTAAATCAATATGCTCAATGATGAAAAGGAATTAAACATGAATTTTGCATATAAACAAACAACTTAATGAGCCAAACTGCCGAACCCCTGGAAGTGACTCACCGAACCCTTGGGGTTCGATCGAACCGAGGTTAAGAACCACTGCTCTAAAAACAGAAACATCATAGCTTCAAAACATACGTTAAAAACTTAAATTAATATATTATAGCAGGCACTGCGGTTCTTTTGATAGCTATGCAACATTTTAATGTAATTTTGTTTCAAAATATTTTAGAGACTCTTTAAAAGGGCCGCAATTTACCTGCGTGACCCTACTTTGGGGAGTTTTCTGGTGGCAAATGTATTTTGGCAAGATCTTGGAGACTGTTAACTACATTTACATGCATGTAATTATTGTATACATTTGTGAGAAATTAGGAGAGACATTGGAGTGCAGTGGAATTCAGTACATGATACCAAATGCACAGTGGTTTCGACTTTTCAATTGAGAACAACAACCAATATATTAAATAGAGAAATGAGATAAAAATCCAACTGTGCCGGTTGGCGGTTGCAGAATAGGAAGATATTTGGGACATTTTCTATGAACAATTTTGAATAAGTTCCAATAGTTACATTAATTTAAATTGAAACAACTAGCTACCCACTTAACATTAAATTTCAAACTAAATACTCTTCATTAGCTACCTAATCACTAATCAGTAACTTCTTCATTACCTAATCAGTAATCACTTTTCAAATTTAGTGGATTTATTACTTATTTCATGGATATAAACATAACTGGCATTGACTAGCATCATTGATCATTCTAGGTACCTACTTCAACCGTATCTGGATTAATAAAAGTTAAAAAACCAGCCAAAATGCCAAATAGGTTCAGATAAAGATTTGAAGGGAGTCTAGGAGACTAGGCAGTAGATACTAGTTACTTCTTATTTAGGATACTATGATATTGTGATATGTGACTATGCCTACTATCCAGTTTGTATTTGCTGCACAAAATCCCACTGAATTTTTGAAAAAGCTGAAAAAAAAACACCATAAATTTCAGTAATTTGACTGATCCATCAAAATTTTCCCAATTCATCCACTGAATAAATAATATGAATATTACAGTAACATATGAATTAATAGCTAGAAATCCACTGACTTTGCCAGAATACTATGTTCAAAGGGGAAAAATTTATCACAAAATACAGACTGGCCTACTATGGCGGGATATGGCCTATTACCTTGGTAGATAATTTTTCCTGCCAGTTTTTGTCTCTAAAACTGAAACAAACAAGGCACGCAGTGACGCAGGGCAGATACTCTGGTCTCAGGTAAATTGCGCCTCTTCAACTTCAAACTATTTTGTGAAGGAAAACTATATTTCCAGGTACTAAAGCATGTCCAAAGTCCAAACTCGCCATTTTAATGGCGAGTTTATCATAGTTATTTTGAGCCATTTAATTTTAAATGGAGAGAAATATCTAATTTTCTCTTATGCAAGCTACAATGGTATTTTGGAGAGAATTATGGTGAATTTTGGTAACAGCTGGAGAGAAAAATGGAGAGATTATGAGATATACTATATTATTTAGCTAAATTTATATCAAATTGTTATTTTAAATTTATATTGAATTATTTAGTAAAGGTCTATGAGTATTATGCAGTTAAACTATTATTTTATATTAGGTAGGTAGTGTCATTGTGGTTTGAGGCCAAAAACAGTTAGGTACATATTACTTAGTACGCTAACTAGTTTAGTAGGGCGTACCGCGTAGCGGGTCGTAGCCTTATTTAGGTAGGTACTCTAATTTAGGCAGGTGACCATTAACCAGACTGAATGACAAATTAGTGAGTAGTGCGATGAATAGGTAGGACCGTAAGAACCATGTTTCAGAGGCTGGATACCTAATTGTAGGCCAATTTTAAATTTTTGAACCAATGTTATATATAGAAATTTGGAGCCAAGCCAATTTGGCTTATTTTTTTAAGATTTCAAGCCAAATCAATTAATTAACATGGGAACTGTGAAACATAGGAATTAATTCAAAATTTGAAGCCAATTAGACATAGGTATCTGAGATTTGACCATTTCAAATCTAAGCCAATTAATTGGCTTTAACTGACATACCTAGGTACTCTGTAAGTTTGTAACATCATCATGGGGTCACTTACAGATAGGTACAGCCTAGGCATAAGCTGTCACTTGTCAGCCTGTAGGCTGACGGCTGTCTGGATAAGTAACACAGTGTTTATCAGCCTAGTTAGCAAATTAGAAAGCCTAATTTTTAAACCATGTAGGTACACCTATATTTACTTATTTTACTAGGTCGGCAAATAGGGTTTTAATAAAATAGTTTCCTAGTTAGGCGGCTAGGTAGGTACGTGACTCAATGACCTAGTAGGTAGGCAGTACTAGGTAAGTACCTAGTCTTAATTGCAAACTCCTCCTCCGCGGAAAGTAGAGTGCTAACCTAATTAGGTAGTTCCTAACTAGTTAGGTTACAGAGGTAGGTTAGTTAATAGAGATGTATTAGATGCTTACATACCTAGTTAGAAACTTAAAGGAATATTTCTTAGCTATACCTAGAGTACCAATATAGGGTTTCACCCAACTAGCTACCAACCTAGCTAGTTAGGACTTAGGAGCTTAGGTGCCTAAATAGGAAATATTTCAATAGAATATTTAGGTACCTAGGTATATAGTTAAGCTGTAACAAGCCTCAGACATTTATCTTACAGGTAATATTAATAAAGTTTTAGTATTAGCTAGAACTATCACAGAATACAGTAGAGCGCGGATAAGATCAATACAGCAACGTCATTGACCAGTCGGCCATCTTCCATTTCAAACGATGCAGTCAAACAACCCAAGCGGTTATAGGGTGTTTCAGAATGTGGTTTTACCCCGAATAATAAATATATCCATCAATTTATTGTTATGAATCATCATATTATGTGGAATTTAAAAAAAGTAATGTTGTAAATTAATTATATTAATTTTTCATGCGGAAATACCCGTGGAGAGTAGGATATCAATAATATACCTAATATAATTTTCTGAGATTAACGCTTTAGGGTAAAATAAATACCCTTAAAATCGCTGGATTAGATTTCTTACATTGCAGAAAGTATACGATTCATAGCGTATTTTCTTAGTAAAGCTAATCAAATAGGTATTGTACTATCACATCTAAGAAACGACCTGTAACTCATTATTATTTAATATTATACCAAAGCTTTCAAAACTTAATATCAAGTTTTTCCAACTGATTCGTCAATGGACATGCGCAGAAGATCAGTAGATCACAGATCATGTCTGTAAATAAAATAAGTGCACTCATGAAATTTTGAAGAAATGAATAGTATAATATTCATTTGTTAATCAATCTTTTGATTACCACATTATACAATAGGATCGAGATGAATTATAATTTATCTATCAACTAGGTATAGCAAAGATAATCTCATATGCATTTAATTACAACATTTATTTAAAAGAAAATTTGTAATAATTTGACTCAATTCACAAAAAAAAATATCATGATAGTAATAATGCACACCCAATAACTTATACACACTCAATTGGAACGAAAATAGGAAACAATATTGTGATAACATGGGACATCACTTGGAAAACAATATTGGTTAAATTGTGATGTCCCATTACTGGGACGACATTTTTCCCCAAGTAACCGAGCAAGTCCGAACGACACAACATTGTCCCAAGCGCGTCCCAATAAAGTAATGCTGCCTGGGTAATAATCGGTAGATTTAGAAGTGTTGTCAACCGTAATTTATCTAAGAAAGTAAATCATATTTATATTTCTGATTATTCTAACCTATTTAATAAAATTCATCCATAGTTTTCTTTTAATTTTTGTTTTCTATTTACAGATAATTCTTATATCATATTAGAGGAAGAATTATCCATATTTTCCTTGCAATATTATTGATGGTTCATCTAATAAGATTATCGAAAATTTCTGATATAATTACATATATAAGTTTATCGATAATTAATTAATATCATTTTTAGATAATTAATCTTACTTTTTCGGGACTTAATTATCGATAACTTTCTGAGCATTGTCATCCATAATTTTTCCAATAATTTCTAAAATATTAATATGTTGTTCAATTATAAATTACTTTCTTATATAATTATCTTTTAATTTTTACCGCCAATTTTTCTATATTTTTTAGAATAACGTCGTCGCAGAATTATCCGAAAATTTACATATAAAATTAGTTGATGATTTATCTATAATATATATCGATCATTACCTATATATTAACGATACATGTTTATCGATAATTCATAGAGTGTCATCATCGTTATTTTATGTATAAATCATCATCGTAATTGCATCGATAAAATTTTAGTTCAAATTTATCGAAAATCATCGAAAGATATTCATCACAAATTCATCGATAATGAATAGAATGATTTTTTCCATAATTATCATAATAATTTAAGTCAAATTTTCATCGATAATATATTTCCAATATGTATCGATAATTATGGATAAATTTATGCCATATATAGTTATCGTGAGTGATTATCGGTATTTTATGGATAATATTTAACCTACCCCATAATTACCGATAATTTCACCGATAAATTCTGCCTGGGTACTTACCTATTACGTAGTATTTATCAGTACCTACTTAGTTACCTACATTACTGTTTGTCAATCAATACCTACCTATAGTTATAACCTACTGGTGTTAATCAATGCCTACCTAGTTGCATACATCTGCTTATCAATACCTGATTAGTTACCTTCTTGTGTTTAACATTGCCTACCTAGTGGCCTACAACTGTATATAAATACCAATCTAGGTCCAACTTACCTACTACTATTCATCAATACCAATCTAGGTCCTAGTTACCTACTAGTATTCATCAATACCTACCTAGTTACCTACAACTGTTTGTCAATGCCTACCTAGTTATCTACTACTGTTTATCAATGCTTATCTAGTTACCTATAACTGTTTAACTATACCTACCTAGATACCTACCAGTACCAATACCAACCTACCTAGTATACCTACTAGGTAGTGTTCATCAATCCGTACCTACTTACCTACTACCTAGTATTATTCATCAATGCCTACCTAGATAGTATATACCTACATCTGTTTATGAATACCTACCTAGTTATGATACGTAAATAAAGCTTGAGATAGATATACCTTTTTGGTATAACTTTTTCCCGCGTAAAACAGACGAGGGACAGAGAGGGACATCCTGCGTGGGACAGACGTGGGACAGAGAGGGATATCCCGCGTGGGACAGAGAGGGACATCCCACGTGGGACAGACGTGGGACAGAGAGGGACATCCCGCGTGGGACAGAGAGGGACATCCCGCGTGGGACAGACGTGGGACAGAGAGGGACATCCCGCGTACTATTTCCCGCGTAAAACAGACGAGGGACAGAGAGGGACATTATGCGTGGGACAGACGTGGGACAGAGAGGGACATCCCGCGTGGGACAGAGAGGGACATCCCACGTGGGACAGACGTGGGACAGAGAGGGATATCCCGCGTGGGACAGAGAGGGACATCCCACGTGGGACAGACGTGGGACAGAGAGGGACATCCCGCGTGGGAAAGACGTGGGATGTGAGTGGGATTTAAGACGTGGGACAGAAGAGGGACATCCCGCTTGTGTAAGACGTGGGACGTGAGTGGGATTTCAGACGTTGGAAAGACGTGGGATTTCAGTAACCATTGTTAAAGGTCAACAAAACATCTTCAAATTGTTCCAATATATCTAAAGATATTATACATAGACTATAGAGGAAAATACAGAAGAGACTTCTGATTTGCGCAATAAATGCGTTAGTTCGGGGTCTCTCCATTCAAATATTTACTCAGATGTCGAGTTCTGAATGTAGATTGATTTCACTCGCCAATATCTCTGTTGAGGACTCTTAACACCATGATTTTATTCTTGGCAATCATGGAGAGTTGACTCTCTGAATCTGCAATCGTCGTTCATGCTTATCAATTATTTGTAAATTTGATTGAAATAAACAATCTGTTATTCAAATTGTTATATCTTACTTTTATTTAGAATAATGTAATCATTAATGCATTTGTTAAGTTCAATCTAAGTATCTAAAAATAGTAATAAACTGATTTATACTGAAGAATTTCCGAGAAAATGGCTTGTGTTCGGCAGTGAGTAGATAAAATCTATTACAATAAATTAAAAAAAAATCATTTATTTTAATTTTCAATAACTAAATCATGTAAGCAAAGAGTAAATACTAAACAAATTATTATTATTGTTTATAACTCTATTGTCATAAATCCTCATACATTTCCTAACATAACAACTGTCTAAATCCCATCAAAAACATCCACTTTACAAGCTTCCTTATCTTCTCAGCGTTCCTTGCAGTAAATTTATTAGCATATTTAGGGTAGGAAAGTGACTCTGGAGACACCTGGCAATAATAACCCAGTCGGAAGTTGATGGAAAGAACAGACCACAAAAGTTACATATTATTACAAAACTGATGCATGTTTTTGATCTTGTATAAAGTTTAAAATTTAATAAGAAAATATTTATGTCACGTAGTTCTTTTGCTGATACCTATAATAAAAGAAGAACTAGCTTTTCTAGTTGGATGGAAATCTAGTTGGATGAAAATAGCATACATATCCAACAGTTGTTAGTTGTTTGTTTCATGAAAAATTGATTCTGTGTAATTTATGGTATTTTTAATTAAAAAGATAAAAAAAACTTAACCAAACATTTAAATTGAATAGCTGGACTTTTTCAGCAATGCAAAACATGGGAAATATTTGACATAAAATTTGCTGTATCATTCGGAGTGTATTGCAATACTATAGCTTTTCATTTCTTTGACAATATCTCGATATATTTAGCCTTTTTGTAAAGGGCAATTTTTAAAGATCAAAAAGTTATTTAACAATTTTTCTAAGATGAATTTAGAAAAAATAAATTCGTATCTTTGTAAACAACGAAATACTGAAAAATATGAAAATAAACCCTATTATTCTATAGCTCAAAAATTGTATAGGAGAAGAAGCATTTAGGAAGTAACCCTTTTTGGGTTATTTGGGTGATGGGGTGGTGAAGGGAGCATAATTGAAAAAAAATAATACAAAATAAGAATTCTCTATTTCTCCCAGATAATTTCAAATCTGTCTATTAATTAATTAACTTTTTCTTGAGGTGATTAGGTCCCCTCAAACTATCAAAATATACAAATATATATCAACTTATCAGAAAATTCCCCTCCCTATAGTATCCTAGACATAATTTCTGAGAATATAAACTATGAAGATTGCTTAGGGCTAAGAATAATCAATGAATAATTTTACTGTTACCCCCTTTTGTCTGAACTAAATTTAAGACATAAGATGCACATTGCAAGTCTGGTGCTTCTGGGGTTATACATTATGCATAACAACTCTGACTCTATGATTCTTGATGCAAATTAAAAGGATTTGTCAGGTTCTGTGGGACGAAATTTTATGCAATAGCTACCTGCTCATTTGATGCTGCTATGACGAAATAGATTATGTTGCTTCTTTATTTATAGAATGTATTATAAAAGGATGTAATTGCACTACCAACTAGCTACCTGCACCATTCTCCCGTTTTTTTGTTAAATTTTAATAAGCTTTATATGGATAGGGTTTCTAACAAAGAGAAAAAAGTTCTTGATGTAAATATTAAATTACCAAAAAAATTAATTTAATAGGATTACTGCCAACAACCTGCGACAAAATAAATTATTTATATAAGCGCGTGGGGAAATTCCTCTATCATGAAATTAATTAGTGTGCAGTGAAATTAATATTTTTCCTGTCGCTTTAATTAACTTTTTCTAAAAGGTTCAAAACAGTACCATAATTAGAGCCATTTAAGTAAAGTTTTCGATTTTGCAAATATAAGGTGCCACAAAAATCACTTAACAGTTTTTAAAATTATAATAAAATCTATCAGTGGTAGATAAATCTTTTTAATTACAATTAAATGAAAAAAAAATCTTAAATACAATATCATTTGAATGTTTCTCCCGTTAGTTATGAAAATAAATACGCGTTCTTTTCACAATGTTTTTACGAACAGATTTCAAAAAAAAAGAATTCATCATATTTAATTCTTCTATTGCGTTGTGTTTAGTTCTTGGAGAGTATTGAGCTTAATACGATTAACTTTGTAGGCTAAAGACAGCACCACAGAAAAAAAATTAGGAAAGGTTAAATCAAGCGGCTGTGACAAATCACTATGGTGAGAAATTAAACGCTCACAAAAGCCTTCCATCATGTGTGCCGCTTCCCCTTCTTGTTGCAACCAGATGTTCTACGTGTGAGAATTTTGCCTTTGTGTATCCTGATTCATCTTTTCAGTAGTTCAATCCTGTGGCTGTAACGGCCAACTCTTTAACATTTTTAAAAAGTACGGGCGATTATCTCTTGCATTAGTTGTACTGCACCGAACCTATATAACCCTTTGTGTATGGCTTGGTGGCTCATGAGTAATCAACGGTGTGTTTATGTATCAATTATTTTGTTTATTGGCATATCCAACAAATATGAAAATGGGCCTTATCTCGCTTGATTATAGGTGAGAAAAAATTCTCATCGTTATTTAGCTTAAGAAATTCAGATGCAAATTCCAATCTTTTTTGGTTCTCTTCCAACTATAAACTATATAGAGCCACTAGAACTTTATATGGAAACGATTTTAAAGTTTGGTTAAGACTCATTGTGAAGAGATTCCCTAGATCTTTAATTGTGTTGCAAGTTTTCCAACTGATGTGTTGGTATCAGAGGTGGGTACAGCGCCACTACTTGTAGCGCGCGCTAATAGGGGCGCTTCTTTTTGTGTAGCGGCAACGGTAGCACTGCTACTTTTGCGCTAATGTAGCTGCTACTTTTTTCAGAAGAACTAGAGGTTTTTCGCGCGCTACAGCGCTGCCACTCCTTCTAAAATAAAAAATGTTAAAGTTATCTGATGAATCTAGATAAAAGTCTAAACAAGTGTGCAACCCTAGATAGCTTATCAGTTGTAAGTGATATGTAAGTGATTCACAGTACGGCCATAATAATGATATGCAATGTGAATATTTGATATTAACTCAAAACCGCCTAATACGATCAACTTATACACATCGTCTTACGCTTTTATGCAAATGCGTTAATTGCAATGATATGCGTTTAACTCAATGGTTTTTCTTGAAAATATCAGGGAATGTGCATCTACATTGCGAGTAACTTTTAATTTTTTTTAAGTAATTCTAATAGTATTTCGGATGCTACAATCATTTTACTAAAAGTTACTCATTTTCAGTGTACCAAGCATAACAATAAAATTGCATAAATAAACGTTTTAAATAATTCTATATCTATTGTAATTTTTTTAGCAATAGCGTTCATGTTAATAGTTTAACTGCTAATTTTTAAGTCAATACCGGTTCGATTTCCCCTCTTTTCCACCATTTTTAAAAGACGCTTATCCATCAAATCTGTCAATTTCTGAATTGTATCAGATGTTATCGTCTTACAAAAGTCTTCAGAATCCATCCAGAGCTCATCTTTCGACGAGAACTGACGTTTTCGCACATACACATTCTGCTTCAGGATGGACTGAGGTTCTTCAATTGGGTTTGAATCTAGAAAGAGACTGGGCCATACCATCAACTTGTCATTGACAAACTTATTACTCCCAAGGAAATTCACAGTTATCTTAGTAGAGTGAGAAGGAGCGTTCTTATTTATTAAAATAACTTTTTTTAACGGAGCAGGTTTCCATTTCAGCCTATAAAAAAATCCACAATTCAAAAAGTTAATATAATTAGCAGAATTTATTTTCACTCCTTTTGGAATCCTGGAAGGTCCGACCAATTCATCTCCATTGGTCCCAGCCCAAATTAGCACACCTCCACATCCATGTTGACATTAAATTCGTTGGCGATGTGGTGAGGCATGAGGGAGCCACGCTTTAGCCCATCAGTCGGGTCTTCGAGAGTTTTCACGCATTTTGTACTCCGCCAATACTAACCTTGTGTGTATCCTTCGAAAGAGGCCTGGTAACAGGTGAAACATAAGAGGCAATTAGTTTCAGTATTCTACAGTGTGTGGTTTTTCCACACTGCATCACTAGTTTCCAATGATTTCCTCTTGAGTTCTCTTTTGATCAATGATAGTTATGTCTCGTAGCTATTTCATATTAACCCCTTTCCTTGTGTGTAAACTTTTTTAGGGGATCAACAATTTATTTCTAAAAATAATAAATTCAATTTTAAAGCATATATGATATTTTTTGGAAAGTAGCGCTGCCGCTAGATTTAGCTGTAGCGGAAGTGGCAGCGCCGCTACTTTTCTGAAAATATAATGGTTGCGGCAGCGCCAGTACATTATGATGCATGTAGCGGCAGCGGCAGCGCCGCTGCTTTTCAAAGTACCGCTGCCCACCTTTGGTTGGTATCTTCTTCAACACTTGAAGCAATATGCAAAATTCCAATTCTATTTTTCATGTCTAATATCGCTCTTGTTTCTCTAAAGTTTTGTAACCACTGCAATAATGGAATGTCTGGATCGACGGATTTTTTGATAGAATAATCTCATAAGCTCACTTTGTACGAAAATACACGATTCATTTTGTTTCAAGGAAGATTCCATAATTTTGACTCGTTTTTCACTTGCTGGAAACCGCAATCTTGAGTGAAAGGAGAATATATAATTTCCACTTCCAATTTAAGCCAATTTGCTGTTGTGTATATGTTCAGCGCAATTTGTTGACTTTACACAATCTTGAGAATGCGCTGCGCGTTTTTAGAATCTTGGAAACGTGCAACTATCCCGAGAGTATCACACATTTTAAATATCCTAAAAAGGCGCAGCGCATTCTCGCATGTAATATTATGTAATTTTATGGACAATATTCTCACATTAAAAACAAAATGAAAACAAATGAGGTTAATTCCAAACGTTTTCTAGAATGTTTGATATCTCAGTAAAATTAAAATACCACGTTTGTTCAAGTTTTAATAAGTAACTAACTCAAGCTTAATTACCAATATATTACCAAATTATTATTTACAGCTACAACTATTATATTTTGATGAAACGGACCAATTAAATGCATAAATAATTGATTATCTACTCTATCAATGTTGGTCATGCTTCATGCCCTTTACGTTTCTTGCACACTCTCGAGATTTATGTACATTTTCCAGATCCTGAAAACGCGCAGCGCATTATCAAGATTGTGCAAATCGCGGATCATATATACAAATAAATCTGCATTTTTTGTTATCTCAGATAGTTTTATTTACAATATAGATGTGAAGTGACTTTTTATTACTTCCTTTACAATAAAATTCCGAAAGAAAACAGGATTTTTTTCATTTTCAATTAAAGAATCACAAAGTATCTCAAACTTATTTTTTTTCTCATTGCTAAAAGATGTGTGTGTCTGAATGGATGACCAACTCGTGATGTGTTCTTTACTTTATTTAGTTTACGAAGGTCCCAGATAAAATTTAGGAGAGTGACTTCGATGATTTAAGAGCGTTTGTGGCAGAGAGAATAAAACGTATAAGAAACACCGATAAATTCTCATCGGCAATTGACTGTAGAGGATTATAGAATCATGGTTGATTCTACTTCATCGAATAGAAGAGGAAACTTCTTCGATGACGGTTCGGCGAGTTATGGAAGACTCAACTTCCCCGAATTACGGCAAACAGCTCATAGATGTATCTTCGGCGAGTTATGGAAGACCATCTTCCCTGAATTACAGTAGGCAGCTCATAGATATATCTTCGGCAAGTTATGGAAGACTCATCTTCCCTGAATTACAGCAGGCAGGTCATAGATGTATCTAAGGAAAGTTGTGGAAGACTCAACTTCTCTGAATTACAGCAGGCAGCTCGTACATGTATCTTCGGCAAGTTATGGAAGACTAATCTTCCTCGAATTACAGCAGGCAGCTCGTAGATGTATCTTCGGCAAGATATGGAAGACTCATATTCCCTGAATTACAGCAGGCAGGTCATATGTAGATGTAATTTCGGCAAGTTATGGAAGACTCATCTTCGCTGAATTATAGCAAGCAGCTCGTAGATGTTTCTTCGGAAAGTTGTGGAAGACTCATTTTCCCTGAATTACAGCAGGCATGACTTCGATGATCATCGACGCGTTATGATAGACTCATTGTCCCCTACTTATTACAGAATTGAGTTATAGCAGAAACGTCTTCGATGAAGATCGCTGATTTACGACAGACTCATCTTCTTCGAATCCTAGCGGAAATTTCTTGGATGATCTTCGGTGTATTGTATGAGTTATCATATACATTTAAAGGTGTCCGTGATTCCAAAATTGTAATTACAGTATATACATTATACAGTATGGGCCACAAAAATGTTTCCGCTTTTTCAAATACTTGTAAATCGTTATAGCCAATGGACGGAAAAGCTGTTTCTTGGTCTCTTTTTTTTCCGCCTATTATTGTACTATTAACAGGTGAAAATGATCTTGAACTGATGGACATGAGATCCGAAAAATTGATCGAAAGCAATTGACCGAAAACAATTTATCGAAAGCAATTGATCGAAAGGAAAATTGGTCGAATGGAAAATTGATCGAAAGGAAAATTGATCGAAAGGAAAATTGGTAGAATGGAAAATTGATCGAAAGGAAAATTAGTCGAATGGAAAATTGATCTAAAGGAAAATTGATCGAACAACAATTGATCGAATCGAGAATTGACCGAAAAAAATTGATCGAAAATGATATTGGATCTATATACACTAATTGGCATTGATAACTAAAACCATGGATTACCAGAGAAACACTTGCAATATATTACAGCTAGTAGATTTTGTCACCATGATCATAATAACTTATATAATATTAATATACAATAATAATTTATGCATAACATTTCTTCAATCCACGGTTTTTTATAACAGAGAATTACATATGCTTTGAAATATATTATAATTTGAAGAACTTTAAGTTTCCTTAGTTGTGAAATGAAAGTTAAATAATAAATAAATTTAGTATAGGTTTAACGTCTGTTTCGGAACCAAAGGCCATATCACTGACGGCAGAAGGGAATAAAATACAATAGATAGAAAGAAGCAATCAGAAAGGAAAGTGGATTAATGAACGAAGTCACTTAACACCGTCGGTGACAATGCTCATGGATGCAGAAAAGCTACTCTATGAGTGCGGTCACTTACCAAGGAATGTGACAAAAGGAACACTAAGCACCGGTTGCTGCACTCACAGATGGAAGAAAATAATGAAACTTATCTTTCCGATCAATTTTCCTTTCGATCAATTGTTGTGCGATCAAATTTCCTTGCGATCATTTTTCCATTCGACCAATTTTCCTTTCGACCATTTTTCCTTTCGATCAATTTTCCATTCGACCAATTTTCCATTCGATCAATTTTCCACTCGATCAATTGCTTTCGATAAATTGTTTTCGGTCAATTGCATTCGATCAATTTTCCTAGACCCGATGTACATAGTTTAAGAACAGGTAAGCAAAAAATGAGGGTGATTATTTTTGTCAATGCGCAAAGGTTATTTTTAGAGCTAACTTTGTGATTTTACTTACTAAAAGGCAGTGAATAAAAGGAAAAAAATTACAATAGTAGACATTAAAATGTAGGGTGCTTAAACTTCTTCCTTGGAAACTATTTGGAAATAGAACAACTTCAGTGACATTTTGATCTCATTGAAGTTTTTACTCTGAATTTTCGTTATTCGCTTGTTCGTTGCCATTACATGGTTAAGGCACGTTTCAGACGTGCATTTTTAACAGCGCAGAAGAAAGCTCTTCTTAAAATATGTTTACACTTGCGTTTTTTATCGCTGATGGAAGAATAACAATAAATTTTTACTTCAGCGATAAAAAAACGAATATGTGAACACATTTTAAGAAGAGCTTTTAAGAATGTGTAAAAATGGAAGTGTGAAGCGGGCCTTAATCATGCAATGAACAAGCGAAGAATGATTATTAATAAATAAATGAACAAATAAAAAAAAACATTATTGAACAAAAAAAGAAAAATAATGCATTCATTCAAGCCTATATGAAGTTCTGAATTGAACTTTTCAGGCAAAAAAAATTATGCGAATACGAGAAGGATTAAAACTTATTACAGATATTTATAGCAGAGAAAATATTTAGGGCAAGTGATGAAACTGTTAAATGTATTAAAAATATGAGAAAAAAATTAAAGTAAGACAACTGGATTACGTAGAGTATTCATTTAACAAATATGTCTTATATTTTTTCTTGAAAATGTGAATTGAATTGCTGGTGCATATGGTCTGTGGTATAGTATTCCAGAGTATATGTCCATTGAATGTTAAAGATTTTGACATTGAGATAGTCTTTGGAGATAGTTTATAGTGGAAACTTCAATGAGATCAAAATGTCACTGAAAATGTTCTATTTCTAAATAGTTTCCAAGGAAGAAGTTTAAGCACCCTGTGTTATAATGTCTACTATTGAAATTATTTCCTTTTATTCACTGTCTTTTAGTAAGTAAAATCGCAGAGTTAGCTCTAAGAATAACCTTTGAGCAATTACAAAAATAATCACCCTCCCTTTTTACTTGCCTGTTTCTAAACTATATCCATAAGTTCAAAATTGTTTTTAGCTGTTAATAGTGCAATAAGAGGCGGAGAAAAAGAGACCAAGATACAGTTTTTCCGTTCATTGCCTGACGATTTACATTTATTTGAAAAAGCGAAACATTTTTGTGGCCCATACTGTAGATATATAATATCATAAATATTTTCCATCAATTAGAATAAAAAAAAGATACAAAATTTTTTTTATATGATATTCATTCATAAGAACTTTAAAAACACGCAGGTTATCATATTGAATAATTATCAACCAAATCCTACTTCTGCCATGCCCAAGATGTCTCAGTGGAAATGTCGCTGACTTCAATTCTCCATGAGACTACAGTTGCAGGTTCGAATCCCGGACATACCACTTTTTTCCTTAGTACATTTCTTTCCATTTAATATGTATATGAAA
Organism: Caprella mutica; assembly: GCA_947561585.1. Lineage (NCBI taxonomy): Eukaryota > Metazoa > Arthropoda > Malacostraca > Amphipoda > Caprellidae > Caprella > Caprella mutica. Next base: position 83,083 of record CANNZV010002414.1, read on the forward strand.
ATATGTGACATTAAACTAATCCATATAAAGTCAAATACCTTTCAAATGATAGTTTTGATTTTATTTAACCCAATAAATGAATATATATATATATATATATTCATGCATTAGAGAACTACCATGTATCACTCAAAGTGCAGGGAAGATTATAGTTATGCGGCATGTATAATTCACCCTTGAATCTGCTTTAAAATCTTGCTTTAATTGCCGTTAATTCAAGTGTGATTATTGGCGTACTCCTTGTATAAATCTGCTTAAAATCATGCTTGAATCGCCAATAATATTGAGGTAATTATGTGAATTGTTTTCGGATGAATCTTCCATGAAACTGCATAAAATCGAACTTGAATCATCGTTGATTTAAAGACGGTTACAGACAGTTATACACGTGCTTCTTCGATGAATCGACGAACATCCTGCCTTATTTTATACGAAAAATCTTGGATATATTTATTTATCGATGATTCATCGTCAATACGCCAATTCATGTTTAGGTACTCTCCTAAAAATCGGCCTTAAAAATCAACTGGGGTGCTTATTTGTCAATTTACCAATGATCAGTACTTCCCTTTTTTTAAAGAGGAATTGGGGTGAAATAAGTCAAACCTTTGTTTTGTGGAACAGTTTCTGAGTGCTGCAAAAACTGTTTAAATTTATATTCAAAATTTTTCAGAAACTCTTTTCACTGATTATTCCGTCCATGTTAAATAAAATGCAATTGAATTTTAAGAAAACGCTTAAAAATGTGCATCAATTTTAATGAATTCGTTTAAGATGTTTATCTATTCGATATTCCATATGTATTGCTCACAACTTTTAAATTAATTTAATATCAATTGTTCATTGAATATTTTAATATATAATGTCTGAGACCTGTTGATATTGCTGAATAAAAATATTCTTTCATAAAAAAAATCTTGATTGCAAAATAATAAATCATTATTTTCACGTTGATAGCAATTTATCTTCGTATAAAATAAATATTTTGCACTTTAATCAACTTTTTGAAAATATTTGAACGTTCCATCACCTTCATAATTCAATTCCTGATATTGCCAGGGAAATATTCTGCCTTCCTGTCATTCCAAGGCGTGCGTTATTCCTGTTTGTCGCCATTCCAGTAATTACTAAGAGGAAAATGAATGCAAGTTGCTAATTGCAGAAAAGAATGTAAATACTAGTATGATAATCAATAAAATCTCTTAATTACTTTTTCTAATTTTTCATCGGGTATTAAAATGGCAAAAATTTATTTTAAACTTTTATTACTTTAAATATTTCATTTTCTGACCGTCTATGTAAATTAATTATTGTGTATTCTAAAACTGTAACTCATTTGAAAGATGAAACAGTTTTTATTCATTTTAAGGTTTTAAAAAGGAAACGATTATTTTTAAACAAATATGCTATCAGAATTTAGCATAGATATAATGAATTTTGCTTTAACTTAGTTATTATAAACTAGTAATGTTATTATCTATTAACTAGTATTTATAACTAGTATTTATAACTAGTATTTATAAACTAGTATTTATAAATAGTATTTATAAACTAGTAAAATTTATAAACTAGTATTTATAACTAGTATTTATGAACTAGTATTTATAACTAGTATTTATAACTAGTAATTATAAACTAGTATTTATATCTAGTATTTATAAACTAGTATTTTAAAACTAGTATTTATAACTAGTACTTATTACTAATAATTATAAATAAGTATTTATAAACTAGTATTTATAACTAGTATTTATAACTAGTAATTATAAACTAGTATTTATAACTAGTATTTATAACTAGTATTTATAAACAAGTATTTATAGACTAGTATTTATAACTTCCATTTATAACTAGTAATTATAAACTAGTATTTATAACTAGTATTTATAAACTTGGATTTATAAACTAGTATTTATAACTAGTATTTATTACTAATAATTATAAATAAGTATTTATAAACTAGTATTTATAACTAGTATTTATAACAGGAATTTATAACTAGTATTTATAACTAGTAATTATAAACTAGTATTTATAAACTAGTATTTGTAACTAGTATTTATAACTAGTATTTATAACTAGTATTTATAACAGGAATTTATAACTAGTATTTATAACTAGTAATTATAAACTAGTATTTATAAACTAGTATTTATAACTAGTATTTATAACTAGTATTTATAACTAGTATTTATAACTAATAATTATAAATAAGTATTTATAAACTAGTATTTATAACTAGTATTTATAACAAGAATTTATAACTAGTATTTATAACTAGTATTTATAACTAGTATTTATAACTAGTATTTATAACTAGTATTTATAACTAGTATTTATAACTAGTATTTATAACTAGTATTTATTACTAATAATCATAAATAAGTATTTATAAACTAGTATTTATAACTAGTATTTATAACAAGAATTTATAACTAGTATTTATAACTAGTATTTATAACTAGTATTTATAAACTAGTATTTTTAAACTAGTTATTTTAAACTAGTATTTATAACTAGTATTTATAAACTAGTATTTATAACTAGTATTTATAACTAGTAATTATAAACTAGTATTTATATCTAGTATTTATAAACTAGTATTTTAAAACTAGTATTTATAACTAGTATTTATTACTAATAATTATGAATAAGTATTTATAAACTAGTATTTATAACTAGTATTTATAACTAGTAATTATAAACTAGTATTTATAACTAGTATTTATAAACTTGTATTTATAAACTAGTATTTATTACTAGTATTTATTACTAATAATTATAAATGAGTATTTATAAACTAGTATTTATAACTAGTATTTATAACAGGAATTTATAACTAGTATTTATAACTAGTAATTATAAACTAGTATTTATAAGCTAGTATTTATAACGAGTATTTATAACTAGTATTTATAACTAGTATTTATTACTAATAATTATAAATAAGTATTTATAAACTAGTATTTATGACTAGTATTTATAACAAGAATTTATAACTAGTATTTATAACTAGTATTTATAACTAGTAATTATAAACTAGTATTTATTAACTAGTATTGATAACTAGTATTTATAAAAAGAATTTATAACTAGTATTTATAACTAGTATTTATAAACTAGTATTTATAACTAGTATTTATAACTAGTAATTATAAAATAGTATTTATAAACTAGTAATTATAAACTAGTATTTATAAACTAGTATTTATAACTAGTATTTGTAACAAGAATTTATAAACTAGTACAGTAGAACTACTCTATAAAGAAATCCTCTATTGTGAAAAAATTTCTTTAGTCTGCAATTATAAATGTCCATTAGTTTCCTAAAAACTGATCGGTAGTCATTGCAGACTAAAGAAAATTGGTTCACTATAGAATATGGACTATAGAGGCTACTTCTTTACTCAGGATACTAAATTCACTATACGAGATTTTATTAAAATGTCTATATAGGATGTATATTGTACAGTGAAACTCCTGAGTTATGAAGAAATGGTTACTTCATGACTCAGAGCCACTTCATAATTCGTGTGCAGTGAGAGTTTTCAGTGATTAACATCATTGAGAATTTTTGTCATTGAGGGATAACTATGGTATAATTCTTATACAAAATGGAGGTAATCCAACAAATATTAGGTTAATGTTGTGGGAAATCAATATATCTATACTCATTAGTGTACAAAAATTAATATATATCATGGTAGTAGTCACTTATGCCTAAATTTAAATTATTAACAAAGATATACATCATTTAAACCTCAAACAATAAAGAAAACACAGTTTATACTCAATATAACCGATTTATGGATAAAATAATCTGTATATTATATCTTTGTGTTAGAGTATGCTCATACAGCTATTTTCATATATGTATTATGTTATAATCAACTCTCTTGATATATTGTTTTATATGTTATTAAAAGGAAATATGAAGATCTTCTTCAAGGTCAAATAGGTCACGTATCTGTCAGTTTCTTTGTTGCCAACTTGTCAGTAGATTAGTAGATAACGTCGAGTGAGGTGCACATAATCGTTTGCTCTCACTGCGACTCTGTACCGCGAGTACTTAAATAAATGGTTTAATTTACTTTAAAGTGTTCCGATCTATTTCTCCCACATTTATCCAAATATGGCCACTGCATATAACTACTCAACAACACTTTGCCTTCTTGATTTACATTTTCATATATACACTGCGACCAGAATTATTAGTCCAAAGAGTTTTTTGCCCATAACTCTAAAACCGTTTGCGGAAGATTTCCGAAATTTCAACCATAGGTGTAGAAGAGTATGAGACACGTTCTAACTAATTTTCAAAGTTGTACTCTTCTTTGTTTTGAATTTATTTAATATTTCCTTTTTTCAGGTGACCATAATTATTAGTCCAGTACATAATTTTTATTTAATTAGTTGAAAATGGGGCGTGGAAAGGACCTTTCAGAGCAAGAAAAAAACCTTATCATCAAGTTAACAGCTAAGAAGAAGCCTCAAGCTGAAATAGCTGCACAAATTGGACGCCATGTAAAAACCATCAAGCGTTTTTTGGAAAATCCGAAAATTCGTAAAGAACGCAAGGATAAAGGCAAATTGAGGAAACTATCAGAAAGGGATGTGCGCCGCCTGAAGGCTACATTGAAGAAGAACCCTGGTTCAACAAGCAAGGACATTTTTTCCGCTTCCGGGGTTGCAGATGTGTCTAAATCGACCCGCAATTCAGTTCTTGGAAAATTTGCTGAACAAAAAAAAGCCACTATAACTCCTCCTCTCACCCCAAAACACAAAGAGAGGCGTCTAGATTGGGCCAAGAGATATATGAGAACCTCTCCAAAGCTTATATTATTCACTGACGAATGTAGAGCAACTTTGGATGGCCCTGATGGATGGTCCAAAGGATGGGTGTTTGGGGATGACCCTTCCCAAATGCGTTTGCGACGTCAGCAAGGTGGTGGGGGGGTGATGTTTTGGGCGGGAATTATAGGGGATGTACTCATTGGTCCTGTGAAGGTGCAAGAAGGTGTTAAACTCGATTCTAAGCGCTACTGTGAGTTCATTGATTCTGCTCTTTCAGACTGGTTAGATGACCTGCCTTTGGAACAACGCCGTAAAATCATATTTATGCAAGATAATGTTCCGTCGCATGCAGCAAAGAAAACCAAAGAGTTCTTGCACTCACTGGGCTTCAAGAATAACACCCTGATGGACTGGCCTGCCTGCTCACCCGATTTAAGTCCCATTGAAAATTTATGGGCCATCATCAAAAGAAGTGTTTACAGCAATGGGAAGCAGTATTCATCAAAAAATGATCTCTGGGCTGCCATACAGAATGCTGCGAAGGCTGTGGATCCTTCTACTATCAAAAAACTAACAGATTCTGTCACTGAACGAATGTTTCAAGTCATAAAATCCCAAGGATCTCACATTGGGAAATAATCATGATTTCTGCCATATTAAATTCACTATTGACTACTTTCTTGTGTTTACAAAGTGTATTTGTATTTGGTATTTGATGTTAAAAGTTTTGTTATTCAAAAAAATCGTTTATTTATCCTTGTAACAAATTTATAAAGAAACGAAAAAATCGGGACTAATAATTCTGGTCACCTGAAAAATGGAAATATTAAATAAATTCAAAATTAAAAAGAGTTAACCTTCGTATAATGACACGAATGTGTCTCATATTCTTCTACACTTATGGTGAAAATTTCGTAAATTTACCGCTGCCCGTTTTTGAGATATAGTCAATAAACACTTAGGACTAATAATTCTGGTCGCAGTGTAGTACTCCATTATAGGTGATATCCTATATTTGGATATCATCCTTACCTTTAGTAATTATTGGGTATCCTTCTTTAATGGGCTATTACCCTATAATTGGGTATAATCCTATAATAGAGTATTATTCTATAATAGAGTATTATTCTATAATAGAGTATTATTCTATAATAGAGTATTATTCTATAATAGAGTATTATCCTCATTCTATAATAGAGTATTATCTTATAATACTCTATCTTATTATAGTGGAGAAGATTGCAATAACCCACTATTGTATTGAAGATGTAATTTTCATAAAAAACACTTAATTTTGTAATTGCTTGTCATACTTGCGTTTTTCCTTTTTACTTCTGCAATATGACTTTCACTTGTGCCAATTCATTTTTCAATTTTGCCAATTCATTATTCACTTCTGCCAACTTGACTTGGAAAAGGTATAGTTATACCTCAAGAACTATAGTTCTCTATGATTTAAACAAAGAAAACTACTTCATAACTGAGGTGCATTTCATAATTCAGGTCCTTCATTACTTAGGTGCTTCATAAAAAAAAACTTCATAACTCAGGAGTTTTACTGTATATACAGGGTTGTTCGACACTTCTGTTGCCAAACTTTAACATAAGGTAGCGATAGTTGAAATAAACATATTCTATGAAGGTATTGTCTAAAATGCTTAGTTAAAGAGTTACAAGGTTAGGAAAGTATTATCTGTACCATATATTATTATTAGTTAACATTATTTTTTTTAATGTTGCGATAAGAAACAAAACATTTTTAACAGTAATTATTAGGGACACAAGAAACATAATCTTAAATTAGGTTACATGTTTACAGAATGTGATCAATTTGCCACCCATTTGTTGCGATGTAAGCGTTCAAACGTTTTTCCTGAAAGGATTTGTGAAACTCCTGTTGTCTTTGCTCGCGTCCGCCAATCATTGGACAAACGTTTGAACGGCTGCATCGCAACAAATGGGAGGCAGTTTGAACACATTTTGCAATCATGTAACCTTATTTAAGATTAAGTTTCTTGTGCTCCTATTAGTTACTGTTAAAAATGTTTTTTTATTATTGCAACATTAAAAAACATTAAAAAAAAATGGTACAGATACTACTTTCCTAGCCTTGTAGCTTTTTAACAAACCATTTTAGACCACACCTTCATGGAATAAAAAGTGTTTATTTCGACGAATGCAACCTTATGTTTGGCAACAAAAGTGTCGGACACACTGTATATTGTAAATATTAATTTTAGGTATGTTTTGATTATTATTCAAAAATTTTTCATGTAAAATTAATATTAGTACTAATATAGATATATGATAAGTCCTATCCCTACTAATTATACCACCACATGGCATTCGCTTTATTTTTTTATGTAAGACCTACTTCTTTAGCAGTAGAGCCAGTAATCACTCAGTATAAAACGAGCTCTCATCAGATTAGCATCAAACTATTGTGCTTATCTAAAACTATCTATCTAGTGTATGGTTCCCGGAAAAAAGCCCACAGGAAAAATGACAACGGGGAAAAAAAAAAACCAGAGGAAAGAAGCCCACAACTAACTAATATTATATTACAGAAAAACTTAAGGGTGTTTTAAATAAGGGAATAAGTTAATGGCAAATATTCTTCAATACATTTGTTTTTATTTTATTTTAGTATAGGGTTTTATGTCAGCTTTTAGCCATTTCGACTATATCGCCAACGTCAAAAATAAATTTAAAAAAAATGACTGGAAGAAACAGTCAGAAAGACAAAGCTAATGGATGCAGAAAAGGGTGATCGGTTCATTCGCCGAAAACACATTCGCCGCATGACATATTCGCCGAACGACACTTTCGCCAAAAAAAAATTGATTATTTAAAAAGGTAAACAAAATTATTTCATATGTCCAGATGATATTACATATAGATGAACTTACATATAAGTGTATAAACTACTTTATAATATTCTACATAATTATTGGTTTTACTTTATTGAATTTACGTTAACTTAATTAATTAACTCATATATAATGTTATTGCTTCATTATTTGTGTCAGTTTATTAATCCTATGTTAATCCTATTTTCTGTGAACAATTATCAGTTACAAAAGAAAAAGAATATTTTTGTGTTAGTCTCACTTTATTTTAATCATTCTATATACATAGTAGAATCAGTCCGCTACTGTGAGTCACTCATGAAGCTTTCACTATACCAAGATACATTAACTTACCAGGTATGCAATGCCTTGATACGAATTTTAGACTCTTCTGCGCATAATATATACGCACATACGAATGCACAGATGGGACCCTACAATAATAGATTGCATACTTTTTATAGGTACTATACCACTGGCTCAGCACTTTTTTAATGGCATTCGGACACTGCACAAACAACTGTAGACAAATCCTTATATACTATTTAACCAGAAAATTCTTAGCTATATACTATTTGCCTAACAAATCCTTATATACTATTTAACCAGCTGTATAGTATATAGAGTGTAATCTAATATTGCAGGGCACATCTGTGCATTCGTATGTTCGTATTCTTTTATGCGCGGAAGACTCTAAAACTCGTATCAAGGCATTTAGCATACCTTTTAAGTTAATATATCTTAAGTATAATCCAGTTAATGCTGAATTCAGCCAATTTAAACGAATTAAAAGAAGTTTATGCATTTGATTCTAAAAAGAATTAATAACATACCTTGTTTCTATGTGAAAATAATTATCCCGGGTCATCGAAGCGTCTTTCACAACAAAACTGTAATCATCTCGATATGAACCTGCGCGATACTCTACCTTGTAGTTAATATACCTTGCACTATACAGGGTGACCCACAAAAAAGTCTACCGAGTTTAAATTCGTACCTTTCAACAATTATTGAAGGTACAGTTAAAACAGATTTATTTCTAGGTCTTAAGAATATTCATATAACTATTCCTTTTATGAAATATTGACAATATGGGGGAATGTATTTGAGTACAAAAAGGAAGTCAAAATCAATTTTGTTCAGCAACTCCTTTTAAAAATAGAAAAGTTTATGTAACAATAAATGGATTAAATATTAATTATTTAAAAAATACTACGAAATTTATTTAGAAACTTTTGTAATGGGACTAAGAGCAAGCATTTATAAGGCATTAAACCAGACAATTAATTACCATTTAATTTATAGTTACAGGCATCCCCCGCTTTAGTTACCAAATCACAACTCAGTTAAGTTACCAAACGGTAACAAAAGCGAAAAAAAGAAACAAGAAATTTATAATTGTCACTCCTTGATTTAGACCTCATTTTCTATGAGTTATAGAAAGAACATTTTTTATTAGAGTAAAACGTATATAAGCGTAATATTAATAATATGCAGTCTTTCATTGTTTGTAACTGTGATGAAAAAGTTTAAAGTCGTGCATTTATTAAATGTTTTAGAATCTATCCATAGCTTAACTCTAACTCAGTAAATGTGAGTAATTAATAGATACTTAGACTTCTATAATTATTGTGCTACATTTAACAAACAACAATTTTATGCCCTATGAAATATTTTTGGTAGTAGGGTAATAAGTTCTAAGATATTGGTTGGTTCTACAATTTCGGACACGTAAGAAAAGAAAATATTATAATTATTTAACTTTTATTCTAATTGGTGTCATGGATACAAATTGAAATAAAAGTTAAATAATGATTATTATATAAAGTGAATTACGTGTTCGAAAATATGGAACCGTGCGATAACAAGGAACTTACTCTAAAATGGGACACGGTGAATTTATGACCCAATTGCTTCTAATAACCTCATTTGGATTATAATTTTGATGTTTTTAGCTACCGTGAAATATTCACAGAAAATTGTCTCCGTTTTTTATGTCTACGAACGGTTCTTATTTCGAATCATGACTCGAAATAAGGACCACTTTTACTAAAGTGAGTTGTACTTAAAGCGAGGCCGGTCTGTACTAAAAAATTTGATCAATTTTAAATAATCCTTTAACACAGGATTTTCAATATACATAAATTTTTGTAGTAAACCTTAGCCTGCTAAAAATTGTTATATTTTCGGCGAATGTGCTTTAGCGAATGTGTTTTCGGCGAATATGTTTTCGGCGAATGTGATTTCAGCGAATTGACCTAGAACCGCAGAAGAGCTACTACGTGGATGCAGTCATTTAACAAAGATTCTGACGATAAGGGGCACAAGCACCAGTGCTTGCTCTCACGAATGGAAGAGGAAAATGAAGAGGTGATGTTAATGAAGCCTACGAGCCTACCTAACACAAAAATTTAAGACCTCGTAGTTTAAGAGCATAACCCTAGTGTTATCCTCCAAAACTGCAAATAGCGTTAAAAAATTATAAATATAATAAATATGAAAAAACATCATTATGTTTTATGTATTATCAGGGAAAAAATAAACGAGGTCACTTTAAATTTTAGATGCAAAAACCGTGGAGTTTTTAGTCAACATTTTGAGATTTAACAACGTTGCATAGGATAAGCTCCACCTTCTCGTAGTATTGAGAAAAGATGCCATGCAGTGATAAGTTTATGACTATTTGAGACCAGTTAGTGAATTATCTTTGAATATTGAAATATAGTGCGAATTAAACTATATCGTATTAATAAAAAATTTACATTTCGATTAACGATTATTTAAACCATCAGGCCTCCGATGAAATAACTATATTTATAAATAAACTATTGCGCTAAACTATAATACTTGTCGTGTATCTTTCTTAATTTTAATGAAATAATAACTGGAGGGTTAAGAGGTAAAGTTGGGTAACTACGATCCTGTCAGAACTAACCATACTTTACCTCACACGTCTAATCTAATATTTACTGAACGGTAAAGTTGGGTAAGTCCTGGTAGGTTATACACTTATTTCGCGCATTTAGTGAGTGGTAAACTCGAGTGCGGAGTTACCTACCTTTACCTCAACACCAAATGGTGTGTGCAGTGAGAGGCACACTTGGGTGAGTTTATACACAACTGTGCTTCTAAACAGTATTGTCCTTACGGTGAAAGGTAAAGTCGGGAAAGAACGAACCCAACTATTCATTTTACAGGTCTAGGGATCCAAATGAAATAATATTTGATCCAAGATAATATCTATTTTATCCAAGTGAATTGGAATTTGCTCAATGTGAAATTGAATTTGATCTTTATGCAATTGAATTTGATCCATGTGAAATAATACTTGATCCAAGTGAAATAATATTTGATGCAAGTGAAATAATATTTGATGCAAGTGAAATAATATTTGATGCAAGTGAAATAATATTTGATGCAAGTGAAATTATATTTGATGCAAGTGAATTATTATTTGATGCAAGTGAAATAATATTTGATGCAAGTGAAATAATATTTGATGCAAGTGAAATAATATTTGATGCAAGTGAAATAATATTTGATGCAAGTGAAATAATATTTGATGCAAGTGAAATTATATTTGATGCAAGTGAATTATTATTTGATGCAAGTGAAATAATATTTGATGCAAGTGAAATAATATTTGATGCAAGTGAAATAATATTTGATGCAAGTGAAATAATATTTGATGCAAGTGAAATAATATTTGATGCAAGTGAAATAATATTTGATGCAAGTGAAATAATATTTGATGCAAGTGAAATAATATTTGATGCAAGTGAAATTATATTTGATGCAAGTGAATTATTATTTGATGCAAGTGAATTATTATTTGATGCAAGTGAAATATTATTTGATGCAAGTGAAATATTATTTGATGCAAGTGAAATAATATTTGATGCAAGTGAAATAATATTTGATCCAAGTGAAATAATATTTGATGCAAGTGAATTATTATTTGATGCAAGTGAAATAATATTTGATGCAAGTGAAATAATACTTGATCCAAGTGAAATAATATTTGATGCAAGTGAAATAATATTTGATGCAAGTGAAATAATATTTGATGCAAGTGAAATAATATTTGATGCAAGTGAAATTATATTTGATGCAAGTGAATTATTATTTGATGCAAGTGAAATAATATTTGATGCAAGTGAAATATTATTTGATGCAAGTGAAATATTATTTGATGCAAGTGAAATAATATTTGATGCAAGTGAAATAATATTTGATCCAAGTGAAATAATATTTGATGCAAGTGAATTATTATTTGATGCAAGTGAAATAATATTTGATGCAAGTGAAATAATATTTGATGCAAGTGAAATAATATTTGATGCAAGTGAAATAATATTTGATGCAAGTGAAATATTATTTGATGCAAGTGAATTATTATTTGATGCAAGTGAAATAATATTTGATGCAAGTGAAATAATATTTGATCCAAGTGAGACAATATTTGATGCAAGTGAAATAATATTTGATGCAAGTGAAATAATATTTGATGCAAGTGAAATAATATTTGATGCAAGTGAAATATTATTTGATGCAAGTGAGATAATATTTGATGCAAGTGAAATAATATTTGATGCAAGTGAAATAATATTTGATCCAAGTGAAATAATATTTGATGCAAGTGAAATAATATTTGATGCAAGTGAAATATTATTTGATGCAAGTGAAATATTATTTGATGCAAGTGAAATATTATTTGATGCAAGTGAAATAATATTTGATGCAAGTGAAATAATATTTGATGCAAGTGAAATAATATTTGATCCAAGTGAAATAATATTTGATCCAAGTGAAATAATATTTGATCCAAGTGAAATAATATTTGATGCAAGTGAAATATTATTTGATGCAAGTGAAATAATATTTGATGCAAGTGAAATAATATTTGATGCAAGTGAAATAATATTTGATGCAAGTGAAATATTATTTGATGCAAGTGAAATAATATTTGATGCAAGTGAAATATTATTTGATGCAAGTGAAATATTATTTGATGCAAGTGAAATAATAATATTTGATGCAAGTGAAATATTATTTGATGCAAGTGAAATAATATTTGATGCAAGTGAAATATTATTTGATGCAAGTGAAATATTATTTGATGCAAGTGAAATATTATTTGATGCAAGTGAAGTATTATTTGATGCAAGTGAAATAATATTTGATGCAAGTGAAATAATATTTGATGCAAGTGAATTATTATTTGATGCAAGTGAAATAATATTTGATGCAAGTGAAATAATATTTGATCCAAGTGAGACAATATTTGATGCAAGTGAAATAATATTTGATGCAAGTGAAATAATATTTGATGCAAGTGAAATAATATTTGATGCAAGTGAAATATTATTTGATGCAAGTGAGATAATATTTGATGCAAGTGAAATAATATTTGATGCAAGTGAAATAATATTTGATCCAAGTGAAATAATATTTGATGCAAGTGAAATAATATTTGATGCAAGTGAAATAATATTTGATGCAAGTGAAATATTATTTGATGCAAGTGAAATATTATTTGATGCAAGTGAAATAATATTTGATGCAAGTGAAATAATATTTGATGCAAGTGAAATAATATTTGATCCAAGTGAAATAATATTTGATCCAAGTGAAATAATATTTGATCCAAGTGAAATAATATTTGATGCAAGTGAAATATTATTTGATGCAAGTGAAATAATATTTGATGCAAGTGAAATAATATTTGATGCAAGTGAAATAATATTTGATGCAAGTGAAATATTATTTGATGCAAGTGAAATAATATTTGATGCAAGTGAAATATTATTTGATGCAAGTGAAATATTATTTGATGCAAGTGAAATAATAATATTTGATGCAAGTGAAATATTATTTGATGCAAGTGAAATAATATTTGATGCAAGTGAAATATTATTTGATGCAAGTGAAATATTATTTGATGCAAGTGAAATAATATTTGATGCAAGTGAAATAATATTTGATGCAAGTAACGCTTTTAACATTTAATATATAAAAGATATATTTGTATAATTTATGAGAGATTATGATTGGCCACCATAATCTCTCATTGCTCACCATAATCCTTCATTGCTCATCATAATCTTCCATTGTCCACCATAATCTTCCATTGCCCACCATAATCATTCATTGCCCACAATAATCCCTCATTGTCCACCATAATCTTTCATTACCCATCATGATCTTTCATTGCCAACTATAATATTTCATTGCCTACCATAATCTTTCTTTGTCCACTATGTATAATCCTTCATTATCCACCATAATCTTTCATTGCTCACCATAATCTTCCATTGCCCACCATTATCTTTCATTGCCCACCATAATCATTCATTGCCCACCATAGTTCTTCATTGGCCACCATAATCCTTCATTGCCCACTATTATCCTTCATTACCCACTATAATCATTCATTGCCCACCATAGTTCTTCATTGGCCACTATAATCCTACATTGCCCACCATAATCCTTCATTGCCCACCATAATATTTTATTGCTCACCATAATCATTCATTTCCAAGCATAATCCTTCATTGCACACCATAATCCTTCATTGCCCACCATAATCTTCCATTTGTCACCATAATCCTTCATTGCTCACTATAATCCTTCATTACCCACCATAATCTTTCATTGTCCACTATAATCTTTCTTTGCCCTCCATAATCTTTCATTGCCACCATGATCTTTCATTGCCCACCATAATCTTTCTTTGCCCTCCATAATCTTTCATTGCCCTCCATAATCTTTCTTTGCCAACCATAATCTTTCATTGCCCACCATAATCTTACATTGCCCACCATAACCTTCCATTGCCCACATAATCTTCCATTGCCCACCATAATCTTCCATTGCCCACCATAATCTTCCATTGCCCACATAATCTTCCATTGCCCACCATAATCTTCCATTGCCCACCATAATAATCTATCATGGCCAACCAAAATATTCTATCATTGCCCACCATAATAATTTCCAAAATCCTCCACTTTAATTTGTCTATCTATATCTTTCATGCATTATACGTAAAGTTTATTTACATTAAAATCAATTACATAAAATTTTTAACATAAATACATACAAATACCTCTTCGTAGTTCACGTCCCTGAATGAAATAGGGACGTGCACTAGGAATGGGGTATTTATAAATTAATTTATCTCAAATTTCATTAAATTTCATCTGATTAAAATATATCGCACAAATAGATATTAATAATTATTGACAGAAAAATTAGTATCTTAACTACGAATACAAATAATACTAAAAAGGAATATTTGAATTTAAAATTCAGCAAATTAAAGAATATAGATTTGGAAAACAAATTGAAATATATATACTCTTGCTTTCTCTTAAAATGGTTATCAATATAAGAAAATTATTAATTTATGATTACCCAATTCTTAGCTCCCGTGAAATTACGGTCAGATGAAATGTTATTCCACAACGTGCAAAAAAGTCTATGGGAAAATGTAACCACATTTTTTTTTTTTTTTTCAATTTCATTATCATTATTTTTGAGAATGCCAGTTTGATGAAACAGACTATGCAATTGTAGAGTAAAAAAACCTGAACAAAATATAAACAAACACCATGGTCAAATAATGAGAGAGAAATAGGGATTTTAATAAAGTTTAAATTTTACGTTTTTTTTTGTGGGGGGGGGTAAAATATAAAATAGTGAGACACTCCCTTTAAAGACGATATTTTTACATTAAAAAGGAAGAGAAAACAAATGAGGTTAATTCCAAACGTTTGTTAGAATGTTCGATATCTTAGTAATATTACGATACCAGTTTTGTTCAATTTACTTTAGTAATTAACTGAAGCCTAATTCACCAACTAATATTTCTTGGTAGTCAACTATAACCCAATTGGTTTTTTGATCCCTGGTTACTACCTGACTATAGTATCTATGTACCTATTTAGTAATTAACAAACTAATGTTGCTAGGGGTTACTATTCACTAGTCCGACGCCCCAATAGTCCGACACTTTAGTAATTTATTACTGATTTAACATAAATATCGGGGCACGTGCCGCCCCCCGAACCCCCCTGCCAAGTCATTAAACAATCATGAAGTGTGCCGTACAACAAACTACAGATACAACAAACTACATTAAATGATGAAATACAATGAGGGAATAAATAAATAATAGATATATATAGAACTAAAGTAATATGAAAGAGTGATATTAAATTTAAAAAATGAAAGAAATTAAAAATTATTTTAATATTTAGATTAGTTAATAATTGAGTAAACCTATTTAATCATATTTTTTATTTTAATTGAAAAATAAAAACGAATAATAACATAGAGATATATAACTGTCGAGTAATTAACTACTCAACTACATTCAAACTGTGTTTCTTCTATAT